>CAKNXH010060135.1:181670-209033 GCA_932178445.1 Andricus quercusramuli
GCATATATTAATAAACGGATTCCAAGAGAGAATTTTTGACTGCCTTCTCTACCACCTCATCGGCTCTTTGAGAGAACCTACAGAAAAAAAACTGCTCTTTTTAGAGCAACTTCTAAAACATATCAAACATGAACCATACAGTCCTTCTCAGGACTCAACTCGCTTTGTTCTGTGCTCATACTTTTTTTTAGTTTGTTCTTGTTTTGTTTTATTTTCGAACGCACTACGAACTTGTGCCTCCGGGCACTTGATCGAAGCTGAAGTTGGGAGTTAACCTGTGATGCCCCTCCCCGGGTGTCATCCTCGTTAAGTTATTAACACTCACTTCTAGGGGGACTTAGCGCCCCACCTGTTGAACGCGCCAAGATCTTGTATCCTAAGATACCTGATCAGTTTCGAGTGGGAGGCCGACTATACTTCACGGATGGGACTCAACCCCCGTCAGAAAAGAGCCCGGGCCATTCAACGACAGCGGGAGGCCGAACTACGGGAACTTCCCAGCCGAAAACAAGTCTTTTCAACAAATTCTTCAAATTTAGTGCGAGTCAAGTGACGAATCGCCGCCAATAATCACGAAACCATTCTTATTCACTTATTTGTTTATATCAAATTCAATAAATTTTTAACATTTGCATTGCTATTAGACATCTTTTTTAGATAGTAACTTTCAGTTTTCTAGGTACTTTTGATTGAATCAGAGCATTTTTCAAAAACCGGGATACTTCAAAAGTCAAATTTTTTTTTTTTCATTTTTGTTATTAAATAAACAAAAAATTGACAACAATTTAAAAATAGGCCATGACAGTTTGATGCGAAATTTTGTTAGCTTCCATTTAAAAAAAAAAGTTAAAATTGGATAAAAAAGCAACCAAAAGTGGTCGAAAATGTGTGCAAACCAAATAAGAGCTACAAATTTCTCAATAATCATATTTTGACGAGACGCGTAGTTTTTGATTTAATCGTGAATAATGACATTAAAAATAAACAAATTAATTTTGTGCAAAATAAAACACAAGATACAATAAAATGTTTAACAACAAAATTTTCTTCAAATTAGGTCTAAAAGAGGATTCACAATCACTAAATTTCAGTTGTTGATGGTTTGCATTATGAGAATTAATCCGGTTTTGAGAACTTGTGGAGCGGGGCGAAAAACGAAGCGTTACAACCCTACAATATTGTTTGAACTCTCTGTGCTTCGCCACGCTCTACAAGTACTGAAAACCTATACTACTTTTTTTAATCATTAAAATCTTCAATTATGTAAGTTATACTTGATATAAATATTATTATGGTGAATATTATTATAATTATTATACTATTATTAATATATACAAAGTACTCTCTCTATTTAAAATTTCTCGACCGGTTTTTGTCCCACGATTGACCCTGGGGCAGAATCAAGGAAAAATATTCTAAAAATATGTTCATTGGTTATTAAAATGCTACAAAGACTTACCTTTAAAATTGCTTTGTCCTTTTAAAATCATGATATATTTCTTTATAAAATAAATTTTGTTAAATTTATTTTACAATTGAAATAAAATTGTAAAAAATAAATTTTGTAATGTTGAGATAAGTATTTTTAAACATTAAAGGTTTTGTAAAGTTTTAATATATTAAGAAAGTATATGAGGTCAAGTTAATAACTTTTCGACTTTTTCTCCTAAAATCCGCAAAATTGTAATTAGAGTCTAAAATAGCATTAAAAAAAAAGGTAATTATCAGAGAAAGATTTCAAAATTATTTTTTTTTCAGCTGAAAATTAAACTATTCCCTTTCTGGTTGAAAAATTATATTTTTCAGTTGACAAATGCAACTATCTGGTTGTAAATTCATGTATTTTGTGGAAATTAGTCTTTTTTGGTAAAATATTATTCTTCTTGCTTGATGATGGTTCCATCTTTACCAATTTTGTTAGAAATCCTTTTATTATTGTTAGAATATTTATTTTATTTTTTTTATTTATTTTTTGTAGAATATTACTCTTGTTGTTTGTACATTCATTTCTTTGTTCAAAAATTTAACTATTCAGCTGTAAATTCGATCTTTCTTTTGTTTTGTTCAAATTTATTTTTTGAATTGAAAATTTAACTGTTTCATTTTTGGTTGAAAATTTTGTAGTTGAAAATTCATTTATTTCTTTGAAAATTAAACTATTTGGTCGAAAATTAAATTTTTTGTCTGAAATTGTGACTATACTCCATTTTTGGTTGAATGCTTATTTTTCTAAGTTTAAATATTCATTTTTAAAGCCGAAAATTTTACAGTTTTGTTGAAAATTTGTTCTTTATTTGAAAATTTGCCTTTTTTAGTTGGAAATTCATCTTTTTAGTAGTAGAAAATTATTCTTCTTTGAAAATCCATCTATTTTGGTTGAAAATTCTTTTTTTTTTTGGTTGATAATTTAACTATTTTTTTGAAAATTTGTTGCTTTTTTTTGCTCGAAAGTTGAATTTTCTCAGTTTAAAATTCATGTTCTTTGTTATTAAATTATTCTTCCTGTTTAAAAATTCATCTATTTCAATTAAGAATTCATTAATTTGTTTAAAAATGCATCTATTTTGTAAAACTTCTGCTTTTTTTTTTTGTTTAAAATTATTTTTTTAGATAAAGATTAAACATTCCATTTTCCGTTAAAAATTTATCTTTTCAGTAGAAAATTCAACTATATGGTTGAAAGTTCATGTATTTTGTTATAAATTAAGCTGTTTTGCTGAAAAAATGTTTTTTTGTTGTTGTAAATTTATTTTTTAAACTGATGATGTTTTCGGTAGAAAATTATTGGTTTGAAAATTAAATTATTTGTTTGAAAATTCAATTTTTTGCTTGAAAATTTAAATATTTTGTTAAAAATTTGTTTTTTTGGGGGTAATAATTATTTATTTTAATGAAAATATAAGTATTCCATTTTTAAGTGAAACTTTATCTTTTTTGTAGAAAATTCAACTACGTGGTTGAAAATTCATCTTTTTGGAAGAATATTAGTCTTTTTGTTGATAAATTCATTTCTTTGATTGAAAATTTCACTATTTTATTGTAAATTCGATTGATTTTTTTTATTCAAAATTAATTTTTTGCACCGAAAAGTAACTGTTCCATTTTTGGTTGAAAATTTATATCTTCCAGTTAAAAGTTCATTTCCTCCTTTGAAAATGAAACTATTTTGTCGGAAATTAAAATTTTTATTTCATTGAAACCATTTCATTTTTGGTTGAATACTTATTGCTTTAGCTTAAAATTCGTTTCAAAAGTTGAAAATTGAACAATTTTGTTGGAAATTTTTTTTTTTTTTTAATTATCTTGTTAGTTGAAAATTCACCTTCTTTGGTAGCAAGTTATCATCCTTGTTTCAAAGTTCATCTATTTTAGTTAAAAATTCATTTTTTGGGTTAAATATTCTTATTTGGGGGGTGGAGGGGTTAAAAATTAATTTTTTTTCAACTGCAAACTTAAGCATAAACTAAAATTTTCAGTTAAAAAATGTATTTTGTTTAGTTATTTCTTATGTTGGAAGCTTAACTATTTTCTTGAAAATTTGTTTTTTATCTGTTAAGAAATAATTTTTTACTAAAAATATGACTAAGATAATTATGCTACACAAAATTTGAAACATTTTAGGCCGTGAAATCTTGTCTCCTGTGTACATATAGTCATCCGGGATTTTAAAACCGGAGTAAATTTGAAGAGGCAAAAGCAGCGTGATCGTCCTTCATGAAGTGGGCGAAAGCTCGGGTTCGTGCTCGTGCATTTTCGGCTTTACACGAAGCTGGTTTACGCAGCATGTAACAGAGCTGACTCGCTGACACGCTACGTTTGCATGTGTTGCTCCCTGATGGGAAAGTGGTGGGGGCCGAAAACCCCACATTCTGGAGATACTGTTTCCACGAGACTACAGGGAAAAACGGCTTGAGTTTCGGCCGCGAGGAGAAACGGTTTAGGCGTCTAAGCCGTTTCTGCCCTTAACGTATTTCAATCCGCTTTCCCTCTGACGCTCATTCAAACCGTTGTTACGCTGAAGCTTTTCAAATTCGCTTTCGCTCCTCTACTAATTCTACACCGCTTTTACTCTCGGCCCGTCGACTTATGTTAGAAAAACGGGAATATCTCCTAAACTAGCACCGGCCATAAGGGCCCTTTTCATGCGGAAGCCCACATGCCCACATATACTATTCTTAAAAATTATTAAGGATATTTACACGTATTTTTTTCTATAACGAAGATCTCTTGAAGGACTACAAATGATTCGGAAGAATATTTTTTGAAACTAGTTTTTTATTTTTCTTAACTATGTTAATTATTCCAATCGCTCTGGGAAAAAAATATATATATTAATATTTAGTTTGCACCCTTTTTTACATTGTAGTCTCAGGTATGTGTTTTAAAATCACATAAAAAATATGTGAAAAAGAGGTCCGGATGAAAAACTACCCCCAACAGTAATAATACGTCAAAAACCACCCTTAGCAGTGGTAATACGCCTGAAACTCGGCTTTTATTGATGTTCACTTCATATATATTTTTAAAGGACATTGAAACTATGTGCTAAATAAGTCTAAGAGAAAAACTACCCCTAACAGTAACAATATGACAGAAGCCACCCCTAGCAGTGGTAATGATTTATAAGGGTTGTAATGATATGCAAGTTTCTTACAACATAACTACCTGCATCGAGTTAATTATTCTTCAATTTCGAGTAGGAGGAAATAATTGGAAATGAGATTATAATGATTTTATGCGTTAGGGGTGCGTTTTCCCAATGTAGGGGAAGTTTTTAAGGGATGTAGTGGTCCGTAAATTTCTTACAATATATTTATGGGTTTCGAAATACTTATGCTTCAAATTAGATGAGGATAAAATAACAGGAAGATATTATAATATTTTTATGCATTGGGGGTGCCTTTTTCTCAATGCAGAGGTCGAGTTTGAGAGTTGTAATGGTCCGCATGTATGTATGTATGTATACTATTAAGCCATTTCCCTTTCGGGGTAGGCGTGACACTACCCGATTCGGGTAGTGTTTCTAGGTGGATAGTTTCTTGTAATAAAGAACTACAAGTGTGGGTTCACCACACCCACGACGCCAACAGCACGCAGTAGTATTATTCCCGAATGGTCACCCATCCAAGTACTAACCGCCCCCAACACTGCTTAACTTCAGTGATCTAACGAGAACTGTTTTTTTTCAGCGTGGTATATATTTACATATACATAAATATATTTATGTACTTCGAAGTAATTATATTTCAATTTAGAGTAGGATAAATTAACGGAAAAATGAGATTATAATGTTTTTATTCATTAGAGGTGCCTTTTTCTCAATGCAGGGGTAGTTTCCAAGGGTCCTAATGGTTCGTAAGTTTTTTTAACACAACTGCATATTCCAAAATGCTTATTCTACAATTTAGAGCAGGACCAGATTCCTACCTTACCGGCACTTTTTTTATTTGTCAACTTATTTTCACATGAATAGCCACATCGAGTTGAAAATTTAAGATAATAAATAAGAAGCACTAAGAAAGGCGGCTCTGGTCCTAAATTGTAATAATCATGAAAAAAGCCACAACAAAAATTTTACAGAAAAAAAAAGCTTTTTTCATGATTATTACAAATTTAGGACCAGAGCCGCCTTTCTTAGTGCTTCTTATTCATTATCCCAAATTTTTAACTCGATGTGGCTGTTCGTATGAAAATAAGTTGACAATAAAAAAAAGTGTCGGTAAGGTAGGATCTGGTCACGTGATCCACTCGTCACATGGCCTTAAGTTCCTATGGATGTACATCCACCATGTACCAACTTTGCCAAACCAACACAAGAAACTCAAACTCAAAGAACTTTGAAATTTGACCAAAAAATTAAAAATAAAAGGAACAATTTACTTAATTATTAGGCAACATAATCCAATAAAGTTTAATTACTGTCACGAGAAAAACAAGAATACTACTTAAAATAAATAATGTAGGTAATTCGATAGTTCAATAAGAAATATTAAATATACGGAGTTGAAGTTTAAAAAAGTATAAAGACTCAAGTTCTGGTTTTCTTTAATAAAAAAAGCTAAAGATTATTATTTATTATTAATGCTCTAATTCACAGGCTCATGAAATTCCTCAAAAAATAAGAACGTGCTCTTGTAATTCATATTTCATAACCGACAATTGGTTCATCGTTCATAACCAAAAAGGTCGATGTCACCATATCTCGAGTCAAGTCCTTGAGAAATTAAGTTTTGACAAAAGTTTTTTCCACTTATGCGATATTTTATTTGAATATACGCTAAATTTACTTTTTTCAAATAACTTACTTATTTGAAAAAAGGTTTCTATTCTTTAAAATCATTGTATATAGTAACATTTAAATATAAAGAACAAATCAAAAAGTAACAGAATTTTGTGGTTATAAAATTCAATCTAACCAATGTAATCTATTATGAAAATTGCGACTTTAAGTCAATTTCATGAGGGACTGTATTACAGACCTCAAATTCGGAATGAAGTTATTTTCTCAAAATAAAGAGTCTGTTAGAATTTTTAGTGTAGAGTACCTACGCTACTAGAATATTGATTTTATTTTATTCTTATTATAATTAACTATTTATCACCAAAAATATCTGGCGATCCTCTACAACTGGTGCACTCTCGGTAATGGGATAGTTGTATATATTTTAGATACTATATTATTTAAATACTGCATCAAATTCTAAAAGTTTAAGTAGATTTTAAAAAGTTTTGAAAACTTCTTATCTGAGCATTTTATTTAAGTATCAAAAGCCTTTTTCAAAAAAACTCTGTGACCTTCAAACATTACATTCTGCTAAACGCTGACCCCGCTGAACCAATCAGAATAATAGTATGCAGTGGCTCCATTGACCAACGAAGTATCTAGCCATCCATATTGCAATTTGAACACCTTTTAGGCCCTTAAATAATTATACTCCATTTTATATTATATATTTCAAAATGTGCAACAACCCCATTGGTGCCTTTACCCTATATTCTATAATATGGGGCATTTGTTCTCGAGAGTACCTTCCCTACAAAACTCGGACTTTCTTCGATCGAATTCAAAGTTCGGCAAAGTGTAGTCATATTGGATAGTAGTTTATGAGGGCAAAATTTTTACATTTGGACAGATATTTAACGAAGGGAAGGGAGTGAAATTTTATTTACAAAATATATGGTAATGTAGATATTGAATTTCTGGACGTTTCTGGACGTTTTTGATCGATTTTTAGACGCTGATTCTGAATCTGATAACGAAAATGCTCCTTCGTGTCAAGATTTTGAGAAAAGCTGGGTTAAAGGGGCGAAAAAAAAACATTTTTGACCATATTTGAGTATCTGAGTATCTACTTAGGTTGAAATTAAAGCTTAAAGCTACGACTACACCGGCAGATTATAACAAGTAGGAGGCTTGAATGTAGAGACATTGGGAACTATTTTTTCCGTTGTGTGCCGTAGCCTGTGCATTAAGCACGAGCCTAAATATACGAGTTATGGCGCACGACTGAAAAAACAGTTTCCAACGGCTCTACATTTGAGACTCCTACGTGCTCTTATCTGAGATTGCAGTCAAAGGTTCAACCTTTAATTTAGTCCAAAGTATAAGGTTTTATCGCCTCTCGTTAATTTTTTACAAACACTCAAATATAGCCAAAAACACGTTTTTTGATCTTTTAACTCCGTTTTTCTCAAAAACTTAAAGCGAAGGGGCATTTTTGTTTCCATATTCGGAATCAGAGTCCAAAAGTCTATCAAAAATGACCAGAAACATTCCGGAGACAGAAAAATTTAATTTTTATAGGACAGCGTATATGAATGATATTTTAAACATCAACATCAATGTCGATTTTCATTACTAAAAAAAATTTGATGTAAAGAAAATGAACGAAAATTGTTATTTTCAGTAATGGATTCCGACCGTTCAGTTGGATCACTGTATCGCCATCGTACACTAACTATCAATGCACCTTGGACGGAATTTCATGAAATGCAATCTTTCTGAAAATAACGTGCGAGAAAATATTAGGATCGCACTCCCTCTCTGAAAATGCTTCGGAGAAAGTAAAGAACACAAGAAAAGCTCGACAGGCCTAAGTATCTCGTCAATTTTTGCAGCTGTAAGGACTCGAAAAGAGAGTGTAAACCTATCCCTTTAGAAATGGACGATTTCTATAATATTTATTAAATGACAAAATAATAAGACTCACCGATATCGAGTTCCGTAGCAGCTAACGGACTCACGTTGCCAAAAAATCTCTGGTCAAGAAGTTGCAGCAGCTGCAGTGCAGCGTCGTGGACTGGAACCCGCGGACAACCTGTGTTCATCAGAGTGACATTGATCACACTCGTATAATGGTCACAGGGGTATTCTCTGAAAAGAAAGTCAGGATTATTCTCAATGTCGTTAAGCATTTTTATTTATTGCAGTATTGAATGTAAATACCTCCGTAAATACATATGTATGCAGTGAGCCAAATGTGACAAACATTTTTAATGGCTGTTAAACGACTGAAAACTACAGGGGCAGTTACAAAAAAATTCAACTTTTCAAAAGCCAAACGTATGTTCCTTCCAATTTGTTTTCATTAGAGAAGCAAAATCACACCCCACTTCGTTTGAATTTCAGAAACTGAAGGAAACTGTATTTAAAGGGTACATAACTTTGAATTTTTATCAACTCCGATTACTCAATTTCGATCGAGCAAAACGAAAAATTTATAATTCAAAAATATATTGGGCGAAGCATTCGAAATTAAACATAATCACAATCAGTATTCAAATGCAAAATTGTATTTTCCTAAATAGGTCACAGGAAAGTTTCTTTGAAAGTCGAAAAATATGTTTCTAATACGAGTGATGAGTAAGAAAAGGCGGCAATATGAAATCATAGATAGGAGGATAATATTATTTATGCCACAGCGAAATTAGGACATACTTCTAATCGGCTTTCGTTAAGTCAAAATTAAGTTGAGTAACGCTTCTTAGAAAATTACCAAACCAAATTAAAAATCGAATAAAAGAAAACACTAGGTTTTTCCATAAACTTGATGTCCATATCCAAAAGTACTTTTATTAGATGTTATAACTATGATTTAAAATTTTATTAAGTCTATAAGTATTAAGTACAAGTATCCTTATGTCCAGCTGTTATGTTACATTTTTCACTGTCTAAATTTAAACGAATAAATTAATGTGAACATGTGTTTCAAGGAGATCATATAAAAATCGAATATCAATCTCTGAGAAAAACCTCTTTCAACCGTTTTTTTGACAATATTTTCCAAACCCCACTGTTGACGTATGCAAAATGAACAAAATATACACTCACCAATCGACCTCATTGAAAGATTAAAATTTACACACGAGTTAGTTCTAGCTGCAGAATTTTGAAAGCCCCCAAATTAAAAATTTTCATTGAAATCTTTTATTAAATATTCCAAATGTATACAATTTCAAATTGAAATAAAAATTTTTAACTGAGAACGAAATTAAAAACCATAATATCTTACCAATTTTAAGTATTATGCGTTAAAAAAATTGAATAATATGAAATTTGATAATTTCAAATTATAGTTATAAGTATTCAAAAAGAAATAATTTAAAATTAACGTTTGAAATTACCTATTTTTCAATTCAAAGCGTTCGAGGTGTGATCATTTTATATTTAAATATATTAAAACTGGTTTGGTTTCAAATTTAAATCGTTAAAAATAAACTATACTCTGTTCAAAGAGAGAATGAATTTCGGAAACGACGAAATTTCGTTCTCTGCACCGCGCAGCTTGTCAAATGAGTCGTGAGTATTTGGCTGGGAAGTCCCTGAATATTTATGGACTATTGCCCTATTGCAGCCGTCACGTGCGGTCCGCTTATCTGGCCCTCAGTGAGGCTACAAAAAAATTAGGAAACCACTTGGGTCAGTCTATTTGGCAAAAATGGTGTTCTCCTTTAGCAGAGATTAGCTGTCGACCGAATGAAATAGTACATTGTGTAACGAGTGGGGTATAGTTGCATATTGCGCACGCGGGCGCAATATGCAACTATATCATACGAGTTGCACACATTATTTTTCATCACGAATGTCGGTGGGGGCGCCTGGGATGTTCGGGGGGCGGAGCCCCCCGAGAGGAAAAAAATCCCAATCAAAAAAAAAATTGCCGACGCCTTCTTTCAAAAAAACTTGCGCGACCGAATTCGTTCTCTCGGTGAACAGAGTATACAATTTTAAATTGAAAGTACTTGAAATTAATCCAGTTTTTATTCAAAACATTAACCTGTCAACTGGTGATGACGCATATGTGCGCACTTGGAATAACTGCTACAAAACTCAATGGATTTTTATAAAAAATTGGTATACCGTAAAAATTCAAATTGCGGATCCAATATGGTGGACTAAATTGCAAAAGTCACGTAATTTGAATGAAAGTCAGTACTAAGTGGTTTTAGGTCGCCTATGACGAATCCGTGGTCAAAACTGAAAAATTAAAAACGGCAAAAGTCACGTGATTTGAATGAATGTCAGTACTGAGGGGGGTTTTAAGATCGCTCATGGAAAATAGAAGGTCGCTGTTGAAAAATCCGGGGTAAAAATGGAGAAATTAAAAATGGCGCCTACAATATGGCAGAATGAAATGCAAAAGTCACGTTGTTGTAATGAAAGTCAGTACTAAGGTATGGACAAATTTGAAATGAATTTTGTCAACTAAACAGATGGCACGATGGATCCAACAGAGCATTGAAACTTTAGGATTATCCAATGATGCGGAGCAGTTTTTATGAATAAAGATGATTACAATAAAAGAGAATATCTCAAAGCACTTTGTATGATAATTTACAGCTATATAAGTTCGCACTTGATGTGGCAAATCACATTGCAGCAAGTAACATTTGTGGCAAGTCACATTTTCGGTAAGTCACATTATGAGAAGTCTCATTTGTGACAAGTCACATTTGTGGCAAGTCACACTGATGCAAATCACATTGTGGCAAATCAGATTGGTGGCAAGTCACATTGAGGCAAGTTACATTTGCGGCAAGTCACATTGCAGTAAGTCACATTCTGGAAAGTCACATTTGTGGCAAGTCAAATTTTTGGCAAGTCAAATTTGTAGCAAGTCACATGTGTGGCAAGAATTATATTCCGCCTGATTGGATCCGAAATTTCGAATTTCTGAATTTAGACCTCGGATTCTTCATCAACGAACAAAAACCCCCTTATTACTGACTTTCATTTTTGCATTCTAGACCGCCATTTTGGATTCACCATTTTTAATTTCTTAATTTTGACGATTTAGACGCCAGATTCGTCATCAGCAACCCAAGAACCTAAGTAACGTAATTTTCGCTTTTTTCGGGGGGGCCCCCCCCACCACCACTGTGACGTAACATTTTTTTTATTATGTTCAAAAACATAATAGACGTTTTTTAAATAAAAAAGGTTTTTTAAGGTGAAGTATTGTCTAGAAATAAATAAAACGATATTTTGATGTAGCACTGAATGCTTTTCAAATATTTTTTTAGTCGTACAAATATTGAAATTACTGATAAGGAATCGGTTTGTTTTTAAATGTATATAAATATAATTTTCATAAGATTCTTGAGAAACTTAAAAAAGATTTTTGAATATTTCAGATGTGTCAAAAAAGAATCTAGAAGATTTTAAATACATTTTTTCATTTTACAGAATCTTACAAAATATTAGGAAAAATACGAGTCTTTTTGAAAGATATTTAGGACTTTTAGAAGTTTGGAAGTAATAAAAAACTACTTATTAAATTTTTGGAAACGTTTCTAAGTTTTAAAATATTTTTAATCTATTAAAAACCTCTTAAATTCCTTAAAATATTTTTAACTGGCGCGAATTTTTCTTAAAATTTTCAAAAATCATTAGAAATGAAAAAAAAATGGCCTTAAAAGCTTCCAATTTTTCCCAGAAATTTTAAGGTTTGTTTATTCTTTCGAAACCTTTAAAAAATCTTTGGAAGCTTCTAAATATTTTGTTTGAAATCTTTAAAAATATACATGTTGTCAAATCTTTTAAAGTTCAAAATTCTTTTTGAATCCCTCCAATTATTATAAATATTTCTTGAATTTACTCGATTTTTCTTTTTATTGTTTAATATTACCAAATTGAAACATTTTGCTTTAAAATATTCTACACTATTTTTCGAAATTTTAGGATATCGTTTGAAATTCTTTAAAATCTTTTTCAATTTTTTTTAAGGTTTATTTTTCAAAATAAAAAATAATTTCAAATTTCCCCAAGAATCTTAAGAAAAAACTTTTTTTTTAGTATTTTCAGAATTTCTAAACCTTCTAATCTTTTAAAATTATTCGAATTTTTTCTGAATTTCTTTTAAATTCTGCAAAATTAAAAAAATTGCCTCAAATTCTTTCAGATTCTTCTTTGACAATTTTAGAAATCTTTCCAAATGTTTTGAAATCTTTTTAAATATTCTCTTTAAATTAATTTTTCAAAATAAAAAATCATTTTAATTTTTCTTAGAAACCTAATGATTTTTTTCATTTTCTTGAAACCTTACAAGATTTTAAAAATATCTTTTATAAGTTTTAATTTTTTTTTAATCGTTTACAAACTTCTAAATATCTCTTAAAACTTACTCAGATTTTTTTCGAAATGATCTAACATGGCAAAATTGCAAAATTTTGCTTTAAAATCTTTTGCACTCTTTTTACAAATGTTAGGAAATATTTTAAACTATTTTTAAATCCTTTTCATTTTTCTCTTATAATTCATAAAAAAAAATCATTTGGAATTTTCCCATAAATCTTAAGAACATTTTTTTCATTCTCTTGACACCCTGCCAAATTCAGTTTACCTACAAATTGTTAAAATCCTGAAAAATAAGAATTGTCTTGAAGTCTTTCAAAATCTTTCAAAATTATTAAAAAGCTTCTAAATGTTTTTTCGAATTCTTCGAAATAAGTTTTTACCCATTATTTCATTTTTCTTATCACTTTGAAAATTTTAAAAAGTTTACGAATGTGTGGTAGCAAAATGTTAAGAACATAATTATTTCCCAATACTAAACAATTATCGACAATTTCAATTTTCTCGTTTTCGACGACAATGTGTTCGATATTTTCTATAGATACTTAGTAATATCGCTTTTCTTAAATAGGACATGCAATTAAAAATGTTACGTAATCGGGTCAAAAATACCCCCCCTCCAAACGTAGCAGACCGTAACGGCACACGAACCCCCTCACACCCTTTTAAATGTTACGTTATATGTGAACGATCCCTTAACACTATTTTACAGTAAACTTCCTTTTATTCTACTGGCCTTGAAACGTACACGTTCGGTTATTCTAGAGTTGGAGGGGCCCCCACCTCTACCGCGAGTAGGCAGGTTCTTTTTATCAAGCGACGTTCATTGGCTGCCCCGTTCGTGTATCGATGCGCTTGCGCTAAGTAACTTTTTCAATACCGATAAACACAATTCCATACCAATAAATTTCAATATCGGTAAATACACCCGATATTCCTAGAACTGCTCACCCACGCAGTTTCTTAACTCAAGGGGCGACAGACAGTTGCGCCGCTTTATACGCAAATACTCAGTCCAGTATATTGCGCCATAAGATGCATTTCAAGTGGAAACGATTCAGACGGTCCCGCCTTATTGCGCAATTGAAAAAATCGCGATCCCTTAACATGTCAGTGTTTTTCAAGTGTCTTTGAAGTGTTTTTGTTGAAGTACCATAATTTGCTAACCAAAACTCAAAAAACGACTCACATATTTCGCGGACTAGACTAATGAGTGTTGTGACAAATATATTATTGGTTGTGGCATGAAACAGAAAAATCGATCTTTCATCAACATGCTGTTGGATACTGTTGGAATATAAAGTGCAGGCAATCAGAGGAGGTGTAAAACGAATTAGATGAAATTGGATATTGGAATATAAAAAGTACCACATTAAAATTCAAACCAAATTCTGATATTCGAACAACTAATATATAAATACAATTTGATTTACCTTTTCTTTCTTCTGTCAAAGATAATATTTTTGCTTCTGGCTACTAAAATATACTCAAATATACTAGTCTGCCATGGTCGAACAAACTATGGTCCCACCACGCGCAAGTAAAAAAAAGTCAACCAATCAGACGGCTTCCTACACATGCAACTTTGATGTCATAAACAGTTTCGGACCTCCCTTTCTAACAAGAAAGGATAGAAAAAGAGGTCTATTCCATTTCGAACCTTTGGTAATAAACATTTTTAATGCAGGCTGCGCTTGCGCTTAGATTGAGATTCAGTCTGGGGCACAAAAGAAAAAATTATAGGAGCAATAAAGATAAAAAATGCACACCGTGGTCAGGAAACTATAGGACGGACAGATAAATAAATAAAAATGAAAGAATCGCTTCTTTGATTCTTGGGGTAAAGAATCGATCCAATAAAAAATCGACTCGCAAAGAATCGATTCAAAAGATCGATCTTTTGAGTGAAAAAGATTAATTTTTGAAGAATCGATCCAGAATCATCTTTGAAGAATCGATCCAGATTCGCCCATCCCTAGTGGCAATGTGAGGAAGGTTAGCATAGGAGTGACATATGAGTGCATACAACTTTTTGGAGAAAATAAATTTAAATTTGAAGATTTTTCGGGTATCAATCGTGTGCGAAACTATGAATGTTGCCGACGTTTCGTGAACTTTGCAGTTCACTTCTTCAGGGCTGACCTGAAACTGAAGTTTCAGGTTATGTTGTTCTTATATATGTATTATTTATCTACGTCCTACGATGCCTGTGATTGACCAGAGCGCCCCATGGTGGGGACTGGTTGAATTTGATTGGCCAATCAAGTATTTTTTTAAAAACCCGGGAGGACGGAAAGCCAAATCGGATTGATGTTATATCCATTGTCCCTATTGATGTTATTAAGGTGTTTTAAGATTTCGACTGCTTCTCTATGTTTTCTTGGAAAAATATTGTGCGTCTTTGCGATGACGGTTGTTTTGTCAAATAAAATGCTATGTCCTGTTTCGATATGATGCTCAGCTACTGCTGATTGCGTGAAATGTTTTAGCCTGACTTTACTCTCAGGTTCCTTTACACGTTGACTTACCGCCCTCCCTTTTTCTCCAATATAGACTTTGCCACAAGAACAAGGGATTTTATATACTCCCGGATCACTGAAAGGTTCCCTTTTATCTTTAGGGTTGTTTAGAAGTTGTCCTATCTTTGCAGGTGGCTTAAATATAGTTTGGATATTGTGTTTGTTGAGAATTCTTCTTATTCCCTGGCGGACCGAATGAACGGAACGGATACGCTACAGCATATTCTTATAGTATCCACATCGTATCCTCTCCGTATCATGCAAGAAAAACTCATTAAAAAAGAAAGATGAACATTTCACTTGTGGAAATTCGGATTCTAAGTCAAATTTTGTGGTAAAAGGTCACGGAGTAATCGCAATAGTTTTTCTTGCAACACTAAAAACTTTTGAAAAATATAATACTTATCGATAACGTGGACTGAAAGCGACTTCAAACGCATCGTCGTTCAGTAGCACTTAATAGGCTGCAGTTAACTCCGTGACCTTTTAACGCAAAATTTGACGTAGAATCCGAATTTCCACAAGTGAAATGTTCATCTTTCTTTTTTAATGAGTTTTTCTTTCATGATACGGAGAGGATACGATGTGGATACTATAAGGATACGCTGTAGCGTGTCCGTTCCGTTTGTTCGGTTTGCCAGGGTTTTTTCTGTGATACCTTGAATGTAGGGTAGGATAGCGGTCGTTTTTCTCTCTTTCTTTAGTAGGTTGTGTTGACTTGTTTTGAGTGTATTTTCTTATTGCTTTATTAATTTGTTTCTTTGTGTAATCGTTTTGCATTAGGATTTGTTACAATTTTGTAATTCCCTTTGTAAGTTATTTTTATCTGTTATGGAGACAGCTCTGTACACAAGGGAATTGATGACCGATTGCTTTTGAGATGGGTGGTGGTGGGAGGAGGCATGCAGGTATCTGTTTGTATGCGTGGGTTTTCTGTAAACTTCATGCCCTAATGTGTTATCGGATCTTTTATAAACTAGTACGTCCAAGAGATTCACATTCAACCCCAAGACATCCTAGTGAGTTTCGAGGTAGTATCTCTCTTTACAAAAGTACCAATCTCTGATACAATCGATATTATTTAATCCTTTGCAAACTTCCCCTCCAATCTCACACCTTTGATATAACACTGTCTCACTAATACCTATTTCTCTTTCAATAACCAATTCTACGAACAACCCTCAGGAGCTGCAATGGGATCTCCAATCTCACCTGTATTAGCCAACATTTTTATGGAAAATCTAGAAACTAAAATCGGCTTAAACGCATCTCAGGGTACCATCGTACCTGACTTAGCCTAGCGAACCTTTTCTATTGTGCGGTGCTCCGCCTCGAGCGAGCTCGAACTCGAAGCTCGGCCAAGCGCTGTGGTGCTCAACCGGAGGCTACTGTGTATGTACGCGCGATGTTACCTTTAAAATTTAAATTGCTCTGTTCCTACCTCTATTTCCACTGGAGGCTACTGACCGTGTACGTTGCGGTGGTAATGCAACGTACGTAACGTTAACGTTTACAATTGTTGGCTAACTGTAATTGCAAAGTAAGGTACGTTAAATAAATAAATGAATAATTAAATGATTGAATAAATAAATGAATAAATAATTGAATTTGGTCAAAAATTCAACTTTTTTGTTATACTTTTTTGATAAAATTTAACTGTTTGGTTGTATTTTTTCTTTGTTAAGGGCATGTGACACAGTCAAATACCTACATTACCGACCTCACTTTTTCAATTTTCCGATTTTTTTGTTGAATTTAAGAACTTTTTTTGTAAATAAAATATCGGGCTGAAACTTTGGAAAATGTATGAGAAGACAATAAACTACGTTTACGTACTTTATTCGAGGAGGAATTTCGCAAAAAATTATTTTAGAAGAAATTAAGACTGGGTGCATTTTTTGAACCTAAGAACTTTTTTTATAAGTAAAATATCGGCATCAAAGTTTAAAAAATGCAAGAGCCGACAGTAAAGTACGTTTATGTACATCATTTGAGTATAAAATATGCAAAAAGAAAAATTCCAACTAAATGTCAACTCCGCTTCTGGTTGCCTGTTCGGTCGGTATTTGTGATGGGCATGACAATGCGAAGTCTGGCGGCCAATAATCGAGGCTCTATCAGCTGGCTCGTCGACATCTGAAATATGTGGTCCACGCTGTCAAAGATTGATGATGCGGTGTTCTTACAATAATATTTTTTTTAAGTTGTGTCCAGCCTAAAAGTTGAGTGAAATACGTTGTTTGAATGTTGAATTATGTAAGTATTGAAATCGTTATTGGCCTCGTTTAGTGTCGATATTTCATTTACAAAAAAAGTTCTTAGGTTCAAAAAATGCACCCAGTTTTAATTTCTTCGAAAATAATTTTTTGCGAAATTACTCATCGAGTAAAGTACGTAAACGTAGTTTATTGTCTTCTCATGCATTTTCCAGAGTTTCAGCCCGATATTTTGTTTACAAAAAAAGTTCTTAGATTCAAAAAAAAATTCGGAAAATTGAAAAAGTGAGGTCGGTAATGTATGTATTTGACTGTGTCACATGCCCTTAACTGAATAATTTTTTCCCTCGAAAATTCAACTCTTTTGCTGAAAATTTCACTTTGTAGTTGGATAATTTAACTATTGGATTGAAAATTAATTTTTCTGTTGAAAAATCAACTTATTTTAAAATAATCAATTTGTTAGTCTGAAAACTCATATATGTAGGTTGAAAATTTAAGTGTTTGAAAATTAAAGATGTTGTTAAAAAGTCATCTTTTTTGGGCGAAAATTCCACTGTACTGTAGAACATTCGTCTTTTTAGATATCAAATTTATCCTTCTGGACTGACATTTTTTTGGTTACCTCCGTAGCCGTAGCCTCAGTAGCCTCCGGTGGAAATAGAAGTGGGAACAGAGCCATTTAAATTTTAAAGGTACCATCGCGCGTACATACACAGTAGCCTCCGGTCGAGCACCACAGCGCTTGGCCGAACTTCGAGTTCGAGCTCGCTCGAGGCGGAGCACCGCACAATAGAAAAGGTTCGCTAGGCCAAGTCAGGTACGATGGTACCCTGAGATGCGTTTAAGCCCTAAAATATTTAACAAATCCAAGCTTAAACCGGAATTTTGGTGCCGTTACGCTGACGACACTTTTGTCGTCTGGAGACATGGACTAGACAAACTAAACAAATTTCTCGATTGGACAAAACGGAAAATTACTTTTCTTGGACGTACTAGTTTATAAAAGATCCCACGACACATTAGGACATGAAGTTTACAGAAAACCCACGCATACAAACAGATACATGGACTTGCATGTTGGTGGCGGAAGTGAGAACGTGTTTGGTGACAGGTGGTGTGAGGATTTTACTGAATTTGTGTGGAAGGTGTGAGTGGAGTGTGAGGGTGGAAGCCGAGGAGGTGAGTAGAGTTGTGTGGGGTGGATTGGGGAGATAAAAAGTGGTTTTTGACGAGGGAGTGAGGTGGGATTAAGGTAGATAGTGAAAGTAAGGTTAGGTTGGCAAGCAGTCGGAGGAGCTTGCGGTCGGGAGTCTTGGGCATTTGAGGGCTCAGGGGTGGTTATAGCAGAGTCAGGGGATGTAAAGGGAGAGAAAGGGGTGTCTGCAGGGGCCGTAAGTTATAGAAAAAGAAAAAAAAACAAGGGAAATAAAGGGAAAATTTGGCGGCGAAGCTGCAGAGACATCTGTCGGCCGCGGTGGGTATTGCATGGAGAATTCCCAGTTACCGGCGGCAGAGCGGGAGGTAAGCAGTGAGAGTGCTGTCAGTGCTGCTAGTGAAGTTGACGGGGAAGAAATTTTCCACGTGCCACGACGGACAACAAGGCGTGGCTCGGGGTCGAGTAGCGCGTCTGGGAGAGGGGGAAGGCGGAACGAAGGAAGCGAGAAGGTAAGGGAGAGAGAGTCGAGCACAAGTGACGGGGAGGATCTCTTGAAGAGGAAGAGAGACAGCCGAGAGAGTCCGGACAAAAACGAATTGGAGAGTCCATTCAAAAAAAGCGTGAGAGCACGTAGGTCACCCCCCCAAAAAATGGAGGGATTGTCAGAGAAGGAGGCTATCGGGATGCTGGTAGGCGAGATCGGGGAGCTAAGGAAGGACGTGAAGGGGACTAAAGAGCAGGTGGAAGGTATGAGGGAAGAAATGAGAATTAGAGATGAGAAATGGGAAAAGGAGATGAAAGAGATGAGGGAGAGAGTAGAGGGGTTAGAGAGGGAAAGGAAAGAGAAGGAAGTTAAAATAAAGCAGATGGGAGAGGAGATCAGGCTGTGGCAGGAAAGGACGGAAAAGAGACTTGAGAAGGTGGAGGGCAGGACGGAAATGGAAGTAGGTGATGGAGGTGGGGGAAGTGAGATTAAAGGTATTTGGGAGAGGGTAGAGAATATGATAAAAGATAAAGTAGGAGAGCGTAGGAATGAAAAGGAGGAGAGGGCGGATAGGGAACGGATAAGGGGAATGGAGTTGAGAATGGAGAGAAAAGAGAAGGCAGACAGGAGAAATAATATTGTGATAAGAGGGTTGAAGCTAAAGAGTGGGGAAGAAAGGGAGGGCGTGGAAGAGCTGCTACAGAGCATAGGGTGGGTTAAAGGCAGGGTAGGGAAAATTAAGTTGGAGGGGAGGAAAGAGAAGGAAGTGGCGGTTGTGGAGTTGGAGAGCTGGGAAGAAAAGTTGGGGGTAATGCGGAATAAGAGTAGGATACAGGATGCGGGAGTTTTCATAGATCACGATTTGACGAGAAAGGAAAGGGATGTACAGAGAATGCTTTATGACAGGGCGAGGAGGGAGAAGAGAGAAGGGAGATCGACGAAGGTAGGATATAGAAAAATAAGAGTAGACGGGAAGATGTGGGTGTGGGATGAGGAGAGAGAGGCGTTGAAGGAAGTGCAGGGGGATTTGTTTCGTAGGAAGTAGGGGGGTGGGGGTAACGCAGGGTAGAGGAGTAGTGAAGGTGCTGTACTGGAACGTGGCAGGGGTAAAGAAGAAGGACGAGGAGTTCTGGCGGTATATCCAGGAATTTGATGTTGTCGGACTGGTAGAGATGTGGGTAGAAAGAAAGGAATGGGATAGAATAGAGCCAAAGCTACCAAGGGGGTATAGGTGGAGACTTCAGGAGGCGGTCAGAGTGAAGAAGAAAGGAAGGGCCAGTGGGGGAATTATAACCGGGGTTAGAGATGGATTAGAGGAAAAAGTTCATGGAGAGGAAGAGGGGGAGGGAGTGCAAATGAGGGAAATAAAAATAGGAGGGATAAAGTGTAAGTTTGTGACAGTGTACAACAAGGATGGGATGGAAAGAATTAAAGAAAGAGTGGAAGACCTGCTGGGCGAAAGAGAAGAGGGTATGGTGGTACTGGGTGGGGACTTTAATGCGAGAATGGGGAGCGAAGGGGGACTTTACAGGGAAGGGGAGAGCTTCGAGAGGAAATCGAAGGATAATGTAATAAATAAGGAGGGGGAGATTCTAAGGGACTGGATGGAGGATAGAGGGTGGGCAGTGGCGAATGGTATGGCAAATGGGGACGAAGAAGGAGAATACACATATCTAAGTAAGGTGGGGGTATCGGTGATAGATTATGTGGTCATGAATATGCAAGGATGGGAGGAGACGGAAAAATTCGCAGTAGAGGGGAGGGTGGAATCAGACCATCAGCCATTGAGTCTGTGGATAAGAGGTGAGGGTGGCGGAAGACAAGGCAGGGAAGAAGTCTCGATAGGGGAGAGGGTGATCTAGACGAGGGAGGCGGTGGAGAAGTATCAAGAGGAACTAGGAAAGGTACGCTTTGGAGGGGAGTCGGTGGAAGAGATATGGGAGGATCTGAAAGAGAAGGTGAAAGGTTGTGTGCAAAAGAAGGTATTTAGAAAGAAGAAGAAAGGAATGGTGAAGCCGTGGTGGGATAGGGAATGTAAAAAGATGAAGAGGAAGGTGAAGAGGAAGTACAAAAAGTGGAAAGAGGGTAATTCGAGAAGGGAGGAGTGCGTAGAAATGAGGAAGGGGTTTAGATTGGTGTGTAAGAAGAAAGAACAGGAAAAGGAGAAAGATCTGGAAGAGGAGTTAGCAAATGTTAAGACAGAAGGGGACGTCTGGAAGATAATAAATAGGTTTAGGAAGCGTAGGGTGGGGGTCAGCGAGAAGATAGGGAGTGAGGAGTGGAGGGAATTTTTTAAAGAATCATTCCAGGGCTCAGATTCAAGGAAGACGGATGGGGGAAGTAGAAGAACGGGGGAAGCAGAGATGGCGGAGTTTAATGACGAGGAGATACACAAGCAGATAAGGAAGTTGAAAAGGTCAAAAGCAGCAGGGCTGGATGGGGTAGAGAACGAAGCATGGCTGTCTAGTACACAAGAGGTTAGGGAGAGGCTGAAGGAGGTAGTGAAGAAAGAATGGAGGGGGGAGGGATTCCCAGGAGGGTGGAGAGAAGGGTTAATAGTGCCGCTGTATAAGGAAGGAGATAGAGATAGGCAGGAAAATTATAGAGGGATCACGCTAATGAATACGGCGTATAAAGTATACGCGATGGTGGTGGCAGAGAGACTGCGGAAGGATGTCGAGGGGAAAGGAATATTGCCGGAGACGCAGGCGGGATTTAGGGCGGGTAGGAGTACTATCGACAATATCTACGTGATGCAGCACGTGGTGGATACAGAATTAGCGAAAAAAGGGACGAGAGTGTACGCGTTTTTTGTGGATCTCAAAGCCGCGTTTCCATCGGTGGATAGGGGGAGGTTGTGGGAGGCAATGGAGGATAGGGGAGTAGAGAGAGGCCTAATAGAAAGGGTAAGGGAGATATATGAAGAGACCAAAGACAAGGTAAGAGGAGGGGAGGGGATTTCCGAGGGATTCTGGATGGATAGGAGTCTAAGGCAAGGGTGTCCACTTAGCCCAACGCTTTTTGCGATTTTAATTGCGGATATGGAAAGTAAGCTGGAAGCCGGGGTGGTAGGAGGAGTAAGGATAGGAGGGGTTAGAATTTGGTCACTAGCGTATGCAGATGACATAGTGTTGCTGGCAACCAGCGAGGAGGCCTTAAAGGAGATGATGAAGAGGTTGAGAAGATACCTGGATGAAAAGGTGTTAGAGCTGAATGTGGAAAAGTCCAAGGTTATGGTGTTCAGAAAAGGAGGGGGAAGGGATAAGGGAAGGAAGTGGAAGGGAAAGGAGGTACAGGAGGTGAAAGAGTTTGTGTACCTGGGCTTCGTTTTTCGAAGGAATGGGGGAGTGGATGGTCACATAAAAGAGAGAGTGAGGAGGGTAAATGTAGTGATGAGGCAGGTGTGGGGGTTGGGAATGAAGTTATTCGCAGATGACTTTGGAAGCAGAATGAAATTGTTTGATTCACTAGTGATGAGTGTGCTATTGTATGGGGTAGAGGTGTGGGGGTGGAAGGAAAGTGAAGAGGTAAATAGAACGCAGGAGAGGTATGTAAAGTGGACCCTGGGGTTGGCAAGGAACACGCCTAATTATATTGTCAGGAGGGAGACGGGGAGAACGAGTGTAGGAATTCTAGCAGGGAGCCGGGCGTGTAAATATGAGGAGAAATTTTTGGAAGAGGGGGGAAGTAGGCTGGTTAGGGAGTGTTGGTGGGAGAAGGAGAACAGGAGAGGGGGTGGGAAGATGGAGGTAGAGAGGGAAAGGTATTTTAGAATGAATGGACTGCAGATGGATGAAGTGAGAAGGATGCACGAGGAAGGAAGGAAGGTTTATGAATTGGTTAAGCAAAACAGCATGGAGAGAGAGAAGACAGAAGGGGAAGAGAGAATAAGAGAGTCAAGATTTAACGGGAACTATGTGTGGATTATGCCAAGGGCAAGAGCGCAATATTTGTGTGTGAAAGGAGAGAAAGGAAGTCAGGAACTTATAGCGAGGATGAGGTGTGGGTGTATGGAGGGTTTCAATAGGTTTTGGCTCTCTCGAGAGAAGAGGATGTGTGAACTGTGCGGAAAGGGGGATGCAAGAGTGGAGCACTGGCTGGAGGAGTGCGGGGAGGTGGAAAGAAGTGAAATAAGCATGGAGGCATTGTTGCATGAAAAGGGGGAAAAAAGGGCAGTAGCATGGGTGAAGGGAGTGGTGGGTAAGATGGAGATGAAGAGAAGGAAGGAGGAAGAGGAGTGGAGAAGGAAAGATTGTAAATAGGAGAGAAAGTAGATATAAGTAAGATGTAAATATTGTAAATAGTAGATAAGTAATAGGTATTAGCCGCGAAAACAGAGGTTGGCAAGCGAGGCAATGCGAAAAAGTAGGAACATGCGAGCGAGGCGAGGCGAAGCGAGGAAGGCAAGGCGATACGAGCGTGCGGCTTAGAGATAAGGAATGGATGGATGTTAGTTTTTAAGGGTTAGTTTTAAGGAAATTCTGTAAAAAATGGATGTGTAAGCAAGTCAATTTTTTAAGGCCAGCAGGCTGAAAAATAAACGTTTATCTATCTATCTACAAACAGATACATGCATGCCTCCTCCCACCACTCCCATCTCAAAACCAATCGGTCACCAATTCCCTTGTATACAGAGCTGTCTCCATAACAGATAAAGATAACTTACAAAATTAATACAAAACGATTAGACAAACAAACAAATTAATAAAGCAATAAGAAAATACACTCAAGAAAACAAGTCAACACAACCTACTAAAGAAAGAGAGAGAAAAACGAACACCATCCTACCGTACTTTCAAGGTATCAGAGAACAAATAGAAAGAATTCTCAACAAACACAATATCCAAACTATATTTAAGCCGCCTGCAAAAATAGGACAACTTCGAAACAACCCTAAAGATAAAAAGGAACCTTTCAGTGAAAGTATTATATCTATTATTTTTGGAGTGATAACGGACTGACTTGTAACTATTTCTCAAGTGTAAAATCTATTTTCTGTCATTTTCCATTCTTTTATCGATTGACGCCCTTTCAGTGTAACGAAATACAATCAACTGTCAGAAATTTCTGGTTAGTGGCACTCTAATCTAAAATTTCGGAAAGTTGCTGGTATTTCGTGACACTGAAAGGTCGTGAATCGACAAAAAAATGGAACATGGCTGAGAAAATCCATTCTACACTTGAGAAATATTACAATTTGTACATTTATGACTTTTTCATTTAGAATATTTTCTCGAAAAAGTTGTCTGCCTTCACATGACGGCATGTCAAAATACTCAATTCAAGGCTTCCCGCTCTTCGGGCCTCTTTTTTTTTAATTGGTCACCCACTGATGCGGGCGTGGCCCTACAGCCCGTACAAGGACCGTGGTGGGAGATGACGAAACTGCGCAAAATAGAATAAGCGTGTATAGGGGACGTAGAATAGGTGAACTGTAGAATAAGATAACTGCAGAATAAAAGGAAGCTGACTGTATTTATATCACGTGACTTTTGAATTTTAGTCTACCATATTGGATCTGCCATATTTGATCCGCCATTTTTAATTTCTCAATTTTTATCCCATATTAGTCATCAGCGAACTAAAAAAACCCTTACGAAATGAACTTTCATTATGAATACGGTAATACGGAATCATTTGCTTCTACCCATTTTGGCACATAACGTCAATTTCGAGCCCACCAGTTAACTGGTTAAAAATTAAATAATTTCAAAATTAACATATTTGAAGAAATTAAACAATAATTTGAAATTGAGAGTGCGTCTACAATTGACTTAGGAGGTTGGTGAACTTTTTAATTTTGAAGGCACTTAATTAAAAACTTTCAATTCCAAACGTTTCAGATGAGAATGCTTAATACTAAAATTAATTGCGAAAATAGAAAAATCCATGGATTATTGTCACATTAAATTGAAATGATCAAATCTTGATCACTCCCAGATTCGAAATTTCTGGTTTCTAAAGACTTCAAAATTATTTATTTGTTTATTTTTTAGTATTCCTTATTTGGAGTGCTCCAATTTATAATAATTATAATTTGAAGTCTTTCAACTTAAAATTGTTCAATTTCAACTGGTACTTTCAAGTGCATGTATGTCTGAATGCACAGTACAGCAAAAGTAATTTTGTCGATACCGCTTAAGGCAGTGGTCGGCAAACTTTTTGCTCGCTTTTCAGGTCAGGGCAGGCTTGGCCCAAGAAATTTTTTTCGCCTCCCGGGCTTTGTTCGTCAACGCCAGCGATTCCCAAACTACTGCCGACGGTCACGTCCCCGACCGCGGTCGGGGGAGACCACCCCGGGCCGGGCAGCCGCTGTAGGGGGATGCCACCCCGGGCCCGGCAACTCGGCAGCCCCCCCGCTGTCAACAGACGGCTACTTTCGGGTACCTGCTATGATAACCCTTTCATTGTCATAAGAATAAGGCATGTACCAATTACTAAAATTACTAAGGCAGGGCTTAATTAAATTTTAATTGGTTGAAACGATTTCTTGATATAATTTCAAGAAAATGAAAAAAAAGTTGATGAAAATCGGTTAATATTTCCAGTAATGAAGTAAATCTTCAAGTGCATGCAAAATTAGAAGAACTCTCAACTGGGATTGAAGATATTAACCGATTTTCATAAACTTTTTTTTCATTTTCTTAAAATTATATCAGGAAATTGATTCAGCTATTTAAAGTTTAATTCATTAACATTTCAACAAAGTTTAATTTTGTTCAACCGGCTCTAATCCTCACAATGAAAAGGTCGCGCGAAGCGTGCAACCGCCCGCATGACCGGCAGTCAAGTATCCCCCTTGGGTTCCAGTATTGTGAAAAAATTGTAGGGTGGCGGCCCTGCCCCTCCCTGAAAAGTGCGAAAAAAGTTTGGGAAACGCTGGTCAACGCTATGGTTTTCCTGCGTAGGGTTCGGTTGTATTAGCTTTTCTCGGCCGGGGTTCATTGTCAGACGGAGTACTCAATAGGAATAAGAAGTTAGCAATCAATTTTTTTTTAATTCTTATATTAGCGATTTAACAGTTTTAAATTCGGAACCTGTGGCTTTTTTGCGATTACACACATCTAAAGTTGTTCTTGGGAAGTTAAAAGTCAATGTTTTGAAATACTAAAAATGTTATTAACGGTTACTTTTAAACTAACTTAAAAAATTGACTAATATTATCAATAAATCCAATTTATTGAAGTGCGCTATTCTTCTGCTCATTTTTTCAGACCAATATTTTAAAGTAAGAAAGCCCCTTCCTTCACTCTCACTCGTGAGACACAACCATGCTGGTAAATTTCATATATAATAAAATTATGACAATGAACGACAATTGAACGACAATGCTATTCTTATGGCGGTTTATAGCGGGTTGCATACTTTTTGGTAAGGCCTGGCGTGGACACCCTGTATATATTATTAATTACAGGTACTTGCAATCATAAAACGCACAGAGTTTGAATTTCAAAGTTTCAAATTGCCAATTTGAAAACTGAAAATCTTGTCTTCACATTCTCATGCGAAAAGTATGAGAAATATTTTATATTTCCCATACAAAAGTATCGAATATTAAAATTACTCAATAGAAGGCCATTGGACACTCAGTTTTTAAATTAAAAATGTTCTTACAATGAAAATTAAATTCCAAAATTAGGTATTTATCGTTAATTGATTTTTTTCTCTTAAGAAAAGATTGTAGATTGTCATGTAGTCGTAAAAATAATAAATTTTAAATTTTGTTGTTTCAAATTCCTCATTTTTCAACTAAAAATGTTTTTTTCGTATTCCTGTATGAAAAGTAATTTTATATTTTCTTTATAAGAAGATCGAATATTAAAAGAATTTCATAAGCTTACACAATGCCATTCTACGCTAATTTTGGAAATTAAAACGTTTCTAATAATGAAAATTAAATGTAAACTAAAAGTGTTATTGTTCATTGAATTTTTGGGTTTTTAGACGTTTCTTAGATTCTTTTTGATCGCAAAAATCCACAGATTTCGAATTTCAAATTTTCAAATTGCTAATTTTGAAATTTAAGAATTTTTAGTTTTGAATTTTAATCCCTGTTACTCAAACCGCTAAACAAAAGACGCATCCGTGGCGGGTTGGACCTTTATGGCGGCAGCAGGTACTGCCACGAGATTTTGACTCGACCCGCCACGGCAGCTAAGGCTGCCGCGCGGCAGTAGTTTGCCGACCACTGGCTTAAGGTACGGACATGCCTACTGAGGGAACGGAAACATCTTGAAATACAGAAAATTATTAAGTTCTATTAATCCTGCGATCTGTGAAACAATTATATACATATCATTTAATTTCGAGTTCAATTTTAATGCAAAAAAAACTAAAATGGATATATATATATATATATATAATTTAAAAAAAAGTTAAACAACCACCGCAGGGTACCACTAAGAGCAACT
>CAKNXH010060136.1:1631-55674 GCA_932178445.1 Andricus quercusramuli
TTGCCCGAAAATCGTAGTTCCAGAAAATCTGGCACTTCTCGTTTCGGACAATTGACTCTATATCCCGTGGAGCGTTCGGCAGGGCAGGGTCGTGACCAACACCGTAAGAGCGACAAAGGTGGTAATAAAGTACTCTTAGGGCCGCATTATGTCTATAGATATACGTTGTTCCTGCGTGGGTCGGACACCCCGATAGTATATGTTCTAGGTACTCAGCATGTGCATGACACGCTCTGCACCTATCACTGGGAACTTCTTGACATAAAATGCGGGCGCGGTATGCTAAGGTGGAGATTACACCGTCCTGGCATGCGAAAATAAAGCCCTCTGTACCTGAATTGAGCCCTGATGATTTGAGAAAAGCAAAAGTTTGCTCCTTCGACAAGGACTGTTTTTCTACATTTCTGTGAAAGTTTCCGTGCATTTGCTTGTCGAGTAGCTCTTGGTGAAATTTTCCAACCTCTGCTTTCTTTACTTCGGCTTTTAGACGTGAAGCATCTAGATGGAGTAATGCACTTTCCTCACTTCTGATGTTAAAATTCAGGCCAAGGGTCTCGGCAGCTTGCTCCGCGGCTTTGTAAAGGAACGCCCCTTCGCCAATCATCTCGTGGTTTCTGACCATCTTTAGGAGAGGATCTCTGCCATTCGCAACGATGTAAGCTGTACTCAAAACAATTCGGTTATGAAGACACTGGAGATTCAGAAGTCCGCGTCCGCCTTGCTGGCGTGAAATGTATAATCGCGGAACTGACGAATTGATATGCAAGCTTTTATGCATATGCATGATCTTACGCGTGGTGACATCAAGGGCCTTAAGCTCGTTCTTCGTCCATTGAACCACCCCAAACGAGTAGAGTAGAACCGGGACGGCAAGCATGTTAGTCGCAGATACCTTGTTCAACGCCGACAGATTGGAAGACCAAATCTGTCGAAGAAGATGCTTGTATCTGCTTCGGAGAGACTCCTTCACTGATGTTACGTCCTGAATGCGGCTTTGAGGCACGCCCAGGTATGTATAGGTCTCTCCAGTGTTAAGATGTCTAATAACACTTATATCCACAAGCTCAGGGTCCTTGGGAACGCCAGTAATCTTTCCTTTCTTCAAATGAATTTTGGCACACTTGTCCAAACCAAAGTCCATCCCAATCTCTCCTGTGTAGTTCTTGACGATATTTAAAGCAGTTTGAAGTCTGCTTTTACCAGCGGCATAGATCTTCAGGTCATCCATATAGAATACATGAGTGACCTTATGCTCACGCTGATTAGTGTCGCCACAGAGGTATCCAGGAGAATTTCGTAGTGCAAGAGATAGAGGCAAAAGTGTGATGCAAAAAAGCAAAGGGCTCATACTATCCCCTTGAAAGACGCCCCTCTGGAAGGTGACGTTGTTCGTCGTCAGACGATAATTCCTAGATGAGATGGTAAATCTAGTTTTCCAAAGAGGCATCAATCTCTCTATGCATCTCACTATGTGTGGATGTACCTTCAAGCTTTCCAACAGACAGATGATAAGTCTATGAGAGGTTGAATCAAAAGCTTTCCGGTAGTCAATCCAGGCCATTGACAGGACGCGCTGATGGACTGTAGCGTCTTTACAGACACACCTGTCAATCAGCAGGTTCTCTCGACAGCCTGCTACACCTTTTTTCGAGCCACGTTGTTCGTACATCTCTCGCCATACAGGCTCAATTCGTCGAACAATCCTGTTGTTTAGGATAGCTGTAAAAATCTTATACAGTGTGTTCAAACAAGTTATTGGCCTGTAATTCTCTGGTTTGGACAAGTCGCCTTTTTTCGGTAGGAGTATAGTGCGTCCTAACACTAGCCACTGCGGAATGGGCATCTCCGACTTTAAATATGAGGTGAATATGCGGGCCAAATGTTGGTGTGTAGAAGTAAACTTCTTCCACCAAAAGTTCTTGATACAATCTGGTCCAGCACCGGAAAAGTTCTTCGTGCCTCTAAGTGCTTTTTTCACCTCTTCGGCAGTGACTGATGGGCACTCCTCCTCAGATTTTATGAGGCTGTCGCAAAACTCCTTGAAGCGGATGATATTGTCAGTATCTTCCTTCAACTCTAGTGTTTTCGGGATCTTGTACACCTCTCTCCAAAAAGTCTCTACCTCCTTGGGCTTGGGAGGATTTTTTACAAAAACAGGGGGATCACTGAAGAGGCGCGATGGGTCAGCGAGAAACTGTTGATTCTCTCTGATCCATCTCTCCCTCTTCTGTATCCTCCTCCTTGCGTCAGATAACAGCCTTATTTTGTCAACAATATGTTGCTTGATTGTCAGCAGCTTTGACTTGTTTAGTGTGTGATTCAAGGTCCTTAGTTCTTGGGCGAACTTTCGAACCCTTTCCGTGAACGGTCTACCAGATGTTATGTAGTCAATCACACATTGAACACGGGACGCATTCTGTCTTGCCCATCCAATTTTCTTGTTCAGTTGATGCAAGCGTCTTCTTGTCTTTTGATCCATCGTCGGTTTGAGCCTTCGATTTGAATCAGCCAAAGCTCTCGCAGCACCATAAACTGAGCAATTGATGGTCCAGAGGTCGGACTTTTGCGAGATATCTCCACGAAGGGAGGCATCCATTTCAGCCAGATCTTGGGGCTTAAGAGGAACTTGCATGTTGATGTTCCTCCTTGTACTGAAATTGCCATCATCTTCAAGAAGGTGCCTACTTTCTGTGGTTGGTCTTAATGTCGTTTCATCTTCGTCTGCAGCTTGTTCAAGCAGCGGTTGAGGAAGCGCTCCGCGTACATATCCATTTTTGCGGAGGTAGTCGGCTTGATTTCGCAAAGACTGATGCGAAACGTGTTGAAGCTCTGGGTGTTTCTGGCACCACAGAGTATGCATACGCGCCATAAAGCCTCCACGAACAGGGATAATACTGGCATCGTAGCAGTCTAACACATCATTCTTAAGTTGATCCGTCCACTCAATGTGGGCGTTTCGCCGGTTCGTCGTTGTGTTTCCATCTAAATTATTTTCAGCACCCCGAACTCTAGGATGATCGGCATTGTTTGCCGATCCATTGTCGGGTGCTCTGCGCGTTCGATCGTTTTGAACCGCATCTACAACATTTTGGTGGTTTTTTGGTTTCATTGTTGTTCCCACGAGCAGCTAGGGAAAGGGTTCGTCCATCCTTGTAGAGCCCCGCGTGCAAGGATAAGGCTATTACTCTGAGACATCGCCCGATATCCCAGGGTCACCGTTAAAGACACCTCACCCAGGTGCCATGCAGCTTTCGGCACGGTTCGCACACCTTCGCTTAGGGGTTATTCCTTCGGGACCATCCCTGGACAATTGTCCGCGACTGCTTATTAATTATTGTACCCATATTCAGCAGAAACCCTTGGTACGGGGACCCTCTATCCGCAACCCGAGGACGCGTTCGGTGGCTTTGTCATAAGCCCTTCGGTTCTATTCCAAGGGAATCGAAACCGAAACCGAATATATATATATATATATATATATATATATATATATATATATTCACAATGTACAGTCACATTGGATGCTTGTATCAACACGTAGTGACGCTCAGGTGAAGTGGTATATGTATAAGTCTGAATGGAGTCGCGGTAACCGGCAATGAACAAATGAGCGCGGATTTAAATTTGGCTCTTCACTGGGATTTGTGCAAAATATTCAATGTATTAAGTTAGCCGTGGGGTCTAGTTGTTAGGGATAAGTTGCGTTCGACACACGGAAAAAATAAGTTGTCGAAACTTCACTTGACTAGTCGACCATTCTAGGATAGGCTACTTTTTTCTTAGAATCTCGTATAATTTTGATTAAAGAACCGCAGACCTTATCGAAAAAGTGAAAAAAGTCGTCGAATTATTGGAAGACAATCTAGGAACATCAGTTTTCGAATTTTTATTCAGCAGATTTTGACAAAGTTCAAGGCAAACATTCAATTGTTCATAAAAAGTCCTCCAGATTCCAAACGATTTGGAATACAATAACTCTAGCACTAAAACGAATAACTGATTTATAAGTTTTCGAAGAATTCGTTGACTGTCTTCTACACATCTATATATTCACAATGCACAGTCACATCGGATGCTCAGGTGAAGTGGTATATGTATCAGTCTGAATGAAGTCGCGGTCACCGGCAATGAACAAATGAGCGCGGATTTAAATTTGACTTTTCACTGACATTTGTGCAAAATATTCAATGTGTTAAGTTAGCCGTGGGGTCTAGTGGTTAGGGATAAGTTGCGTTCGATAGGTGTTAGGTAGTTCGAATCCCGCCGCAAAATTTCTTTCGATTTTTCATAGGTTCATGTGTATCTGTAAAAATAAATATAACTTAAGCGTGAGTCTATGTGAATAACAGTATAGTAAATATAACCGCGAAATATATATTTTTTTAACTTGGCTATACTGTTTTCTAAAATCTCGTTAGGAGTCATCGAAAGTTTCATTGACTGGCTTCGAAGCATTAGTGCATCAGTGTTTCAAGAACTCTATTCCTCTGGTCTTCACATTTTCATTGAAATTATTTTGTACTTTCGACAACTCTTTCTACTTTTTAAACATTTATCAATCAAGGGTTGTAAGACGATTCTTCCAATTTATGACACACGTTTAACCCTATCTTAGAGTGGTTGACTCAGTCATTCAAAATTTCAACAACTAATTTTTTCCGTGTAGTCGCACAATTAATCGTAAATATTTTCTCACATTTTGTTGCACGATTCATTGGCCTTACTTTTAGTAGCTCTTGATTCAAAACGCATTCCACTTTCAATATTCATTTTGAAAAACACTAGAATTACGCGAAATAATGCAAAAATCTGATTATTTTTAAATATATGTCTTATCCGAGTATCTCTAACATGTTTATTATAGTAGAAAGTATCCCGACGTGACAACTTCGAAATTTCATCAACAGGTGGCGTATTCGACCTGAGCAGTTCCCAGCAGTGGGACTCCAATGCTGTTTCGAAGTCGAAAGTCGAACGAACCTCTCTTTCTATCTCCACACGTTAGAAAAAGAGGTCCGTTCGATTTTCGACTTTCGACACGGTATCGGAGTCCCACTGCAGGAGGAATCAATGGAAAACGCGTGTGCATACTTGAAGGTTTCGGCGCCGCCATTTAATAGGGTTGTTTTGGTTCGGGACCATTCGGGAAAGATCGGGATATGCGGGAGATTCAAATTTTATATGGAAGAGAACTCAAAGATATTAATAAAAATCATGTAAAATTTAGTTTGTGGTCAATGAGTGAATGGACTAAAACTGAAAACTAAACAAAACTTAATAAAAAGTAATTACATAAATGAAAATAATCGAACAGTACAAAAAAAGAAAAGTCGATGGTATTTTAAATTGGTGGAATACACATTTTGTAAACACGTGGTTCAGAATAATTATTTTATTTCTCTTGGAAGTTACAATAAAACTTTGAAGTTTTTACAAGTGAACAATATAATAATTGTAATATCCTAAAAATCGGTATACTTTAGAATTGTCGAACACTTATTGGAACCTTTAAAAGCTACCAATTTGTACGAAATAATTTTTCTGCGGATAAAAAAAGTGGTGTGAAATTGTAAATATGTGACCAATGGATATTATAATTACAAAATAAATGTAAATTATAATATAAATAATAATAACTAAAAAGAGCAAAAGGAATAAAACTCTTGTGGCATATGCCTAAGTTAAATAATTAGTAATCTTAATATTATGCCAATAATATAATGCAATTTACGAATAAGAACTTTGAATTAATCTTCAATAAAAGTGAACATAGAAAAAAGTATGAGGTATAAATATATAAGATAAATATATATATTGTAAAAAGAACATTTATAATAGAAAAAAATCCTCTTCAATTTACCAAGCCTGCCAGTTGTTAAGGCAAAAGCATTTTGTATAGCTGGAAAAAAAGAGAAATGGAAATGGAAAAAAGAGAAAGGAAACCTACACAGAAAATACCAGTGTTAAATTTGAATTAAATTGTGATGACTTTGAAGATTCAAAGTGAAGTTTTCAATTCTAAATTTTCCAAATTGAAGAAATTTCGAATTTGAAGCATCCAAATTAGAAAATTTAAAACTATAAATAAAAATGCTGAAATTTTCATGATTTTGGAAGTCGAAAGTCAACTTTGCTATTTTGAATCTTCCAAATTAAGAGATTTTGAACTTAAATCATCAAATTTACAGACATTTTTAACTGTAAATTTAACAAATTAAAAACACTTAAATTTCGAAGATTTAGAACTGCGCAAAAAATTTATTTTTCAATTTCGTAATTTCTCATTATTGGTCACCAGTAAAAGCTGTAAAAATAACAAATTCGTTACAATTTTTGAACCAATAGGAAATATTTGAAATGTGAAATCGTTAAATTTTACTGATTAAAATTTTTTTTCACTTTCATTCAATGTCAACCCACAAGTTTTTTTCCCCTCAGCTACAACGATTTCATTTGTATTCGCATTTTCACTCCGCCCTATTCTTCAATTTTCACGATTTATAATTTTAAATTCTTCATTTTCACGATTTACAATTTTGAATTCTTCAATTTTAAAGATTGCGATTAAAAACTCTTGAATTGAATTTCCAATCAACAGATGAATTGCCATTCAAACAAGACGATTTTTCAGCAAAATAGATGAACTTTTAAACAGGATTAAATTTGTAGGTGGATGCGAGTGAACTCTGAAATTGGCGGGAAGAATTAGCGGGAAGTTGGAAAATTGAGCATATTTGAAATGAAATTTGTATAAAACCCGCGGTAAAAAGCAGAGTTAATTGTGAAGAGTGTAAATAAGGATACGGATATCGATTTCGCGCCCGGAAAACACCTCATTATTTTGGGAGAAGACCAAAATCCCATAGTAGCAAATCCTATTATTCTAACTGGCGTTTCCCTTGGGCCTCGAAATTTCATTGAAATTTCCATCACAATTCCAATTTCCACTTCATAATCACTATCTTTATCAGCACTTTCTAAGATTGTTGTAAACATCATCGTTTGTACCAGTCATTCGTTTAATGCAATTATGGTACATTCATATACCTCTATCTCTTTTACTCTTATGGAATTTCTACCCGCACCGGTCGGACGGACAGGACGGACTTTTACAGCAACAATAATTTTCTTTCGCTGCCTCTGTATTATCATACAATTAAGGGGCATAAAACATATTATGTTGTTATATGTGAACATAAGATGACAATATTTACATTTGCGCCAAAGCCTTTCACACGCACCCGTTCAAAGAACATGACCCGAAGAGCGCACCGGTGAGAAACCTGAACGCTGCCCTTATGGTGGACTCCCATGGCAGATGACAGCAGTGGATCATGATCAGTGATGGGTAAGTAAAATACTCGTGCTAATTTACTTGGTTTTCTACGATAATTTACCTGGTATTTTACGTTATCAGTTTTCTACATGATGTAAATTACGTCTTGTTCTATATATGAGAGCACCACCTCTAAGGCGGAAAATTAAAACCTCGAATCAGACAGCCAATAAGAGGTTTTCTACATGTATTTTACATATTCCAGGTATTATACGTAAAAAACTTCCTGTTACACTCAACTGCATATCCCTGATCATGATCCAAGAAGCTATGGTCCCGCCACTTGGGGGTACGAAATACGTTCAAGCCGCGTCTCGTACAGCGACAGACATATTAGTTACCATGATAACGCAGAGACGCTTTCCTAACTACGATTGAAATACTTTCGCGTCATCATGTAGCACAACGTTTCTCAAACTTAGATACTTAAATGTAGATAATAAGAATCTAGTTAATACCTGTTTTAATTCTTGAAGATACATAGTTTTACATTTAATAGAAATTGTAAATTTGAAACTATTTAAAAAAAAAAAAAAAGGATTTTTAACAAAATAATTCAATTTTAAACTAGAAGAGATACGCTTACAAACGAAAAATATAATATTTCAATTTGCAGTCGGAAAAGTGAAGTAAAAAAACGAGTTTTCATCCAAATTAATTAATTTTCAACTAAAAATATAAATTTTCAAGGTAAAATGGAATGCATATATCTTCAGTAAAAAAAAAGAATGTTCAAGTAAAAAGGAACGAATTTCAAACGAAAAAAATTTATTTGAATCACAATGATAAATTGTCTACCATAGATATGAAATTTTGACCAAGTAGTCGATTTTTCTATCCAAAAGATGAATTTTCTATCAAAAAGAAAACGAATTTTCAACTACTTTTTTTCAATGAGAGAAATGAATTCTTAACAAAATATAGAACAGTTAAATTTTTTACTAAACAGATCATTTTTCAATGAAAAAGATTACATTTTCATCGAAAAGGGTAAATTTTCCCACACAAAATTTAATAGTTCGAGTGAATTTTCCACTAAAGTGATGAATCTTTAACTACAAAAATTTAATTTTCAACCAAATACATGAATTTTGAACTAAAAATATAAATTTTCTACCAAAAATAAAGTGGCATAGTTTTCAGTTAGTAAAATAAATTTTCAACTAAAAACCAAACGAATTTCCAACCAATGAATTTTCAACCAAAGAAATTCATTTGTAACCGAAAAGTTTTCAACCAAGAAGAATTAATTTCTATCAAAAAAGATAAATTTTCGACAAAAAAGGGAAGTTACATTTTCAGTTAAAAAAACTAATTGTAAATAAGAAACATCTCATTTTCAACCAAATATTTTATTTATCAAAAGAATTTCTAACAAAAAAAATGAATTAGTCACCAAGAAAAATAAATATTCTCCCACAAAATTCGAATTTTCAATAAGATACAGGAATTTGAAACCGAATATTTGAATTCTTAACATAAGAATATAAATTATGAACCGAACATGTAATTTTCAACAAAATAATTAAATTTTGAACAAAAGAAAGATTTGTAAACTAAAATGATGAATTATCAACCAAAGAAATTAATTTTTAACAAAGTGGTTTCACTTCCAAATGAGGAATTGAGTTTTCTACTAAAAAAGATGAATTCTCAACGAAAAACGTGATATATTTTTATTTCAACCAAAAAGGATTTTAATTTTATACTAAAAATAGTTGAATTCAACCAAAAAGAAGAATTTTCTACAAAATTTTTAAATCGTCAAGCAAAACATACTAATTTTCACCCAAATAGTTGCGATTTTTAACCATAATTATAAAGTTAATTTCAACTTTAATTTATCGAAAATTCCATTACTCATCAGGCTAGTCAGGTTAGTCAGGTTACCTGACCTGTAGCAACTCTGTAATTTAAAAAGGTATATGTTTTTTTTCACTGTAGAATGTTTTTGAAAAAATGCATGTATTAATTATGATATATATATATATGTTTAAACAAAAGGTACTTCAAATTCTCTTTAATGAGCATATCCTCGAGAGCATTTGCTGAACATAAATTCTTGGGCATTTAAGGACTTTGCTTGCGTTACAAATAATCAAGACAGGCTTAACATAATTTGTTTTTGCCATGCATACATCTTTTTTCCACATCATTCAATAAATCATGAAAGTCATAAAAAGTTTTAATTATAACAGTGTATTTAGTATTGTTTCCTTCATATTTTTACTGCGTTTGCTATTATAATATTATACATAAATTACATCCTATGATAGAAATTATAGTTAAACTTGCAACACTTTCTGCGAAAAACGTTTTTGATACACGGAAAAAATTTGTACTTGATGAATTACTGAACTAGTTACGTTGTGGCGGATATGAGAAAAATTCGGTGACTTAACAATAACTGTTCTGTAAATCATTTCGAACTGTTGTGTCATAATTACAGAACTGATAATAAGTACTAAAAATCGGTGCCGTAAAAGTTCAAAATGATTATTACGAATAAGTTGAAGAGAAACTACATCTGTGCTAGTGGGACGATGGTCGTGGGGGTTAAGGCGTAGGCTTTGGACCCACTCCGTCGGCTTGCGGGTTCGATTCCCGCCTCGCACTCTGGAAGAGCCTCGGTGGCCCATGAGGTGAACACTTGCCTAGCAAGGGAGGTGTTCATCTGCGGAAAGTCGTGGGACCGGTACCTCTAGAGAAACAGGTTCTCTAAGTACTTAAGGCTGTTGCTCTTGGTGGTTCGGAACCCACCTTAAACTGTAGGTCCCCCTCCCACCACCAAGAAAGTGCGTGGGCGTGTGTGTAAAGGAATAGGGAAGAGATACAAGAAAAACGTAAACCCTTAGGGGACACATTAGAAGCTTCCATTCCATTCCAACTACATCTGTGCTGTGAGAACCACGGTTCTCGGTCGCTTGAAATGACAGAACTCTACTGTGTTTTGGAATACATGGACTTGGCGGCGCGCTACACATTTGTGTGTCGCAAACACAGTTGCGAAACGACAGTACAGTTGCGTCAGTGTGTGTCATTGATGCGCGTCCCGGCATCGCATCAGCGAGATTCAATAAAGAATCACTAATCAAAATTACAAAAACAAAAAATCAATTAAATCATCATGTACATTTCGCATTGGTCCCAGTTTTTTTATATCTTAAAATAATTACTTTGAAAATTGGTAAACAATTGCTAACGTGAGGCTTGAAAATTTTGTACGACTTTGGGAACGAAATTAACTCTCGTTATTCAACACAGCGTTGTATCTGAATTCAAAATATTTTTGAATTTAATTTTCTTGACAAAAAATCATTAATGAGTTCTGTAAATTAGATGACTTCCTAAAACCAAAAATGTATAATAGTTCGTTATTTTGACATCGTCGAAGCTTGAAAATGCTTAAACGTTTTAAATAATTAATTTAAATTGTTCTCAACCTTTACTGAACAAAATAAACAATTTTACTGATATAATAAAAATAAAGTTATCGCATAGTAGATAAAGACTTAATTTTGTCAGTAATGTATGGAAGTGGTTTTGGAAGGAGTAGACTTATACTATTTCAGTACAATATACATACAATTGACAGGGTTATTAGATCAGGAACTGTTTTAATATTTAAATAACCTATATATCCCAGATTTTTTCCATTTTTCTTCTTCAGAGTTATTCATCTCGAAAAATATTAGAAACCCAAAGAGTGAATTAGTGAATAAAAATCTGATAAAATTCAAAGAATTTAAGGTGTATTTAAAAGCCTTCCAATTGAATTTAAAAAATTGAAAATTTAAATAAAATCCATTGAATTCAGTGGTTTTTAAAGGGATTTAAAAGAATTTTTAAAAAAACTGGGAAGTGGGTGTAGATCTGAATTTAATAATGTGGTTAACTCTTGGCATCTTTGTTTTAATTTTTTTAAAGTAAAGCGACTCAAGTGATATATTATAATATTCAATGAATGAAATATTGTAAAAATCTTGAAAGCAAGGTGTCGGATAATGTTGCACGTACCAGGTCTCACTTTGTGAATGCAAAAAATAATCTGCTATTTGTAATAATGTTATGTAAATTCCAAACACTTCTGACATTTATATTTAATTGACTGGAATATTTTTCGCTATCATTAGAGGAACTTTTTTTAAATCATGTACAATGTTCTCGAATCAAATAAGATTTTCTTGTAAAATCTATAGAAAAATGTATCCTTTCACCTTCCTGGAGAATAAACCTAGTTTTTTTCTCTACATGAAGGTTAATAAGTGCGCGCATAGTGCATTTTTCCAGTATTATTTATACAATAGGTTTAAGTACGTATGTAAATAAATGTATTAACAAGAGTTTTCTATACAAAATTTGTTTTACTTCATATCTCAAACCTTTTGGAAAGTAGAGGAATTGGTTTTAACTGATTTTTAAATTCAGTGTCTTGATACGCTACTTTCTAAAAATCATTTCAAATTCCCAAAAGTTAAATTTTTTGTATCAAAAATATTTTTGAAACTGGAAATTATATTCAGTTCAAGTAAAATAATAATGATTATTGTCTTAATCTGTAAACTGAATTTTCTATTATTCAACACAAATATATTTTTTTGCAAGCCCATTACTATAGAGAGAAATATATTTGTACATTAAAAATGGATCCTGCTTTACTGAACATTAATAAAAACTTTTATAATTAGATCGTCTCACATTAAAACTTTTGAAATTAAAACATCTAATACATGAATTATTATGATAACGTTTAAAATTAAACAATCTTTTAGAAGAATTCAATTTTTTAAATTTACAATTTCCAAATTAAAAAGTGTGAAATTCGGCATTATAAAATCAGGGTGTCTAGCAACCCGGGAAATCCGGGAATTTGCCTGGAATCTTGTGCATCTTGAAAAATACCGGAAAATAATGGAAATTTCTGAACAGATCTGGGAAATATGTGGTCACAAATTTAGGTAGAAATTTTTATTTTCTGCGTGGAATTATTATTAGAAAGTTATACGATTCAATAGTAAAATTGCGTGACGATTTGATCGTGGTCGATTCATTGGTAACCAATCAGAAGCTGTGAAACGTTTGAAATTTACTAACCAAAACCAGGGGCAGGTAATCAAACTGTCTACTGATGCCAGAATAAAAGTGAAAATTGTTTCGATTCCTTCTAGTAAATTCCTGATCGTATTATCGTCCTGAGTTTTGAATTATAAACTATTGGCATTGAAGCTTAACATTTTTTTTCATTTAAACGCTGAATACTTTACGCGTATAAAACAGAAGCTCTCAATATTATTCAATGGAATAATTTAAAATGAAATGACATATAAATCCACGTTTTTATTTTGCATGCTCTGAATGGAAGAATGAATCAATACATTTTAGAATTTTGAAAATTATATAATTTTGAAGAAATTTTTGAGTAGAAACACTAAAACTTAAACATTTTTCAATTGATGGTTTAAAATAAAATTTTTAATATAAAGTCGTTTGCAATAAATAATTGGTCAGTTGTTAATTATAAATTAAAAATTTCACTTGCAGTTTCAAAATTCAACAAAATGCAACAATTAAAATTCTTATCTTAAAAGGTTAAACTTTGTACTCAACAATTTAAGACTTTCTATTTGAAACAATTTACTTTCAAATTATTTAGTTTTTAATATTTGATTGATAGTTGCTTATTTTAAATAAACAACCCAATACTGCTAAATATTTTAAAAATGCCTTTTTCAATTAAAAAATTTCAATTCGCAGTGAGTTAAAAATGGAATATTTAAAACTGAAACAATATTTGAACGCGTATAATTTGAAATTGAACAAAAGAGTTTCAATCGAACGTTTACACGTGTTTAACTGCTAAATTTGCCGCTTTCCAGTTTTCCGAGTTTAAAAAAATCCTGGAAATTCCCCGGTCCAACGGCTACCATATTTTAAAATTATTAGTTTTAGGGTTAAAATTCAAAATTCAAAAGGTCGAAAAAATGAATTTTTCCCAAAATTGTCTTCATGTTTTTGTGAACATCAAAGTATATATTTGTTCTGACAAAGTTTTAATTAGAAGTTTCTTCCAAGCTTCACTTTTTATTCATATTAGTATTTACTTCAGTCATTGTTATACTATTTTTAATCTACGCATATATGTTGGGATTTTTACCCATACATTTTTTTTACATTTTCTTACAATTTTTGTATGGTTTGTTTTGAGCGATATGGTAAAAGATACAATATATCAACATCAAATAATTAACTCTAAGTTCACATAATTTTGACCGAAAATTTTAGGTGCGGCACTGGTAGTTTCTCACAAGCGGTGAGAATTTTCTTGGTCAGTATATAAGGACCACTTCGGTCAATATCTTCAGCGTGCGATATTCTGCGTTAGGGAAGTGCGATGCGTGCATTATATACATGAAATACTTATTGTTAATAATAATAATAATTATATATGTTGGATTACGCTACAGAATCATTGTATGTTTGTGTGCATACAATAAGTTAAGAATGTGTCTCTCGTGTGTGTCCTCCGTCCGTCCTTGCTTCCTTCCTTCTAATATACAAAGTAGGCTAAATATGGAAGAGCCCCTTTATAAATCGGAATTTCTTTTTCGTGTTGGAAACGATGGCGCGGTGATGTAGAAATCACAGCACGCTGCCGTGTTTTTGATTTGAGAGGCGTTCTGTGAAATATCCATTCTTACACTTTGTTTTTAACGGACCTCAGTTTCACAAATTTTAAAGCTTCCCGTTGCTAAAATTACTGTCCCATTTAAGAATTCTTCCTGCATTATATTTAATTCTCACAGAAAAAGTTCTGTATAATTTATAATAACGTAGGTCTGTAATAATTACGGATTTTTTCTCACATCCGCCATATCGGAACTAATTCTGTAATTCCTCAAGTACACATTTTTCCGTGTAGCAATTAATACGAATCATTTTAATTGTTAATTTTTGATTACAATAATTATAATTGATTTGTGTATCGTAATTAATTATTATATTTGTAATTAATAATTATTCAGATATTTAGTATTGTATTCTTCATATTTTCACTATGTTTGCTATTAAAATAATTATACAATAATTATAATTATAATTACAATAATTATAATTGATTTATTTACTGTAATAATTTCTCCTATTTGTAATTATTAATTATCATACAATTATTCCATTTATAGTTATTATGTATTAATTCGTTACTTGATTTGTTATTGTTAATTAATAAAAAATTATTTTACTTGTAATTATTAATTATTTAGTAGAATTTGTAGTAATATAAATAATATAACCATTACTTTAGCCGACTGTGCACAACTAGTACAATTTATTTATAATGATTTCTGTAATAAAAAGCACAATACAAGAAAATTTGTAAACTCTCTTCGTTGTTTTCAAAGTCGATAGTGTGAATAGTATGGGATTATCATTCTTCAAATATGTTGCAAAGAAGCACTTTAAATTTTCTAAAAGCACGCTCTTTTACATTTTTTACTCTTTATAAATATAAGTCAGATGTTCCTGACTTTTATTGTAGCTTTATACGATTAGTTATAAGATTGTTTTCGAGTTTTTTGTGCAATTAACACATGCATCGTTGAACATGCCTTAAACTTCCCGCTTGACGTCCTTATAAAAATGTCTGTCGCTGTACGAATTCCTACGGGCCATTTGATTGGTTCACTTTTTTTCAGATGCGCGTGGTGGGACCATAGCTTCTTGGATCATGGCAGTGGATGAAAGTGAAAACTCATGAGCGTGAAAGAGACGGTTAGATCTATTTGTCTCTTTCACTCTCATGAGTTTCTGCTTTCATCCACTGCTTTCATCTGCCATCGGACACGAGTGGATCACAGTAAGGGCCCTTTCACACGATTACAGATCCGCAAGTTGCAGACTTGCGCAAGTCATGAAGGTGGAGTCCCATGTGGGCAGAAAACGTCGGCGTAAAGCAGAAACTAATGAGAGTGAGAGAGACGGACATATCTATTTGTCTCTTCCACTCTCATGAGTTTCTGCTTTACGCCGAAGTTTTCTGCCCACATGGGACTCCACCTTGAGTATAGTGAAAATAGAGATTTTTCCGTCAGCGGAAAAATCTCCGAATAGCGGTAATTTGAATGCTTGATTTTTTTTAAATAGAAAATTGAATGTTTTTCAAATTTTGGGCGAGTTTATTGAGATAAAAATAATTATGGACGAATGAAGACGATGAATTAAATACATTTTTCAATGTTTTGACGAAAAGAAACGAGCACATGCCAAATCAGCTGATTTCTCTCAAAGTTATGTATACATGAGTTTCGGGTGTTTCCTGTTTTGTCTCGCTTCTCAAAGAAACTAATATTTTCGTGCACATAAGGTAAGTGTTTTTGACAGTTGTTAACATAATAAATTATCATGTTATGTTTGGGGTTATGCCGGGTACGCTGTCGTAAAGACGTGCCGTAAGTCTTATAAAGGCTGTTGTTTGCAAAAGCATAATATTTTTATGTTAACAAATACTAATAACACTTACCTTCTGTGCAAAAAAATATTATTTTGTTGAAAGAGCGATAAAAATCAGGTAACATCCGAAACGTATGTACACAGAACTTGGAGAGAAATCATATGATTTGGCATGGGCTTGTTTCTTTTCATCAAAACACTTAAAAAGGTATTTAATTCATCGCCGTTATTTCTCCATAATTATTTTTAGCTCAATACACTTGACCATCATTTAAAAATCATAAAAGTTTGTATTTAAAAAAAATCGAGCATTCAAATTACCGCCATTCAGAGATTTTTCCGCTGACGGAAAAATCTCTATTTTCACTATACTCATGACTTGCGCAAGTCCGCAACTTGCGGATCTGTAATCGTGTGAAAGGGCCCTAACCCGGCACCTTGCTCCTAGAATTCGAAGGGCGGTAACTTACGTCAGGAACGACGAGAACGTTACCGGTAAGTTCTCGAGCGATTTATTTTTCGAGAATTTACGAGAATTTACATTTGTCACAAAAATAAATTAAATTCGGACACACCTGCGTTGATTTTTAGTAACTTAGGGAATATTTTTCAATTTATTAACGATTGGTAGCATTGAGTGGTAAGAAAAAAGGAATAGACCTTTTCATTTCAATTATTTTTTTGTGCGCATGCGCGAAAATGAATTGACCTTCCTGTCAATTTTCGGCTCTGTTGCTCGCAAGTGCATAGGAAATGCAGTACTTTGTTTAAAAAACTAAAGTTTTAAATGGTATAGCGGAGTGTTTATGAGTGAAAATGGAAAAGGATAATGCGATACCAGTAATTGTAAAAAAAATGGAGTTGGAGCGCATAAGAGCTGCTGCTACGGATTGTGTAAAAGTGGTAGTCACAGTAAAGATTACGTCGAAAAGACGGATTCTCAACAAATAGCTAAATTTGCACCGAAAAAAGCTAAATTTTCAATGAATTAGTATAATTTTCAGCCAAGAAGAATTAATTTCTATCAAAAAAGATCAATTTTCGACAAAAAATGGAAGTTACATTTTCAGTTTAAAAAATTCATTCTAAATAAGAAAAATCTCATTTTCGACCAATAAGATGAATTTTTAACAAAGTACATGAATTTCTAACCAAATATTTGAATTTTTAAAGGAATTTACAACCAGAAACATGAACTACTCACCAAGAAGTTTACATATTCTTCCACAAAATTCGAATTTTCAATAAAATAGAGGAATTTTAAATAGAATATTTGAATTTTTAACATAAGAAGATAAATTGTTAACCAAACATGTACGAGTTAAGTTTCCTGTTAAAACAATTAATTTTCATGTAGAAAACATAATCTTTGATATAATAATTAAATTTTGAATAAAGGAAAAGGTTTTCGATTACAACGATGGAGCATCAACCAAATAAATGAATTTTTTACAAAGTAGTTCCACTTCCAACTAAATAGTTGAATTTTCTACCAAAACCAAAGAAGATGAATTTTCAACGAAAAACGTGATATATTGTACTCCAGCCGCCAAAAGGATTTTAATTCTACACCAAAAAAAGTTGAATTCAACCAAAAAAGATGGATTTTCTACAAAATGGTTTGAATCCTCAATAAGCAAAACAGATAAATTTTCAACCAAGATGCGATTTTTAACCGCAATGATAAAATTAATTTCAACTTTAATTTATCGAGAATTTACTAACTGTATCAGGTTTTCCCTGACGGCGTTCTGGAATTACCTGACAAATAATACGAGATTAATCTTTATGTTGGAACAAAAAAAAGTGAATAACTAATTGGTTTTTCAATTGGAATTTTCCATTCATCACACTTACTCCTATCGAACATACAGTTTTGGTATGCATTTCTTAAAGGTATTTTATTCTTATAAACAAAAATCTGTAACTAGAAACTTCACTTGAAGATTACTGCTTTTGTTGTCATTATATATATATTTTTTCTTTATTTATTATCGATAAATACTGCCGTATGGAAACACAAACACAGTCTGTTTACCATAACATAACCTGTGACAGCTATCCTATTATTTTGACAAAAAAAAATATACATCTCGAACTTTCAGTTCACGAGTAATCCTATCATTATCATTATACATATTATTTGTAAATTTATCACAGTTAAGTACAAAGATACTTTGATAAAAAAGCACAAACAAAGTTTGTTTACCAAAACGTAACCTCAGCAACATAACCAGCAGCGCACTGCTCTGCCCTTCAAAACTTAAATCTGGCACTAATTGTGCTCCTGGCACATCTTTTTCATTCAAAATTATTTCTGGGAATGGTACTTTTGCACTCATGTTTGTTGTGTTCGCACGCCTTACACTTACAGCGGCTCACGCTATGGAAATCTTAACCAAGAGATATTGCACTGAGCTTACGTACATGCAATATATCTCTTTCCTACTAATCACTTTTGACATACTGAACACTATTATTCATGTAACTTTCACTACATACGAATTTATCACAATAAAAAAATTAAAAACTCTGCTTTTGCATACATTTTACAGAGTAGGGCCGAAACTTTTGAATTCACTGGAACTGTCATGGCGGCCACGCATGTGCACTATCCATTTCCGAATTGAAATGAAAAAGTCTATGTAGGAAAATATCAGAGATATCAGAGCAACGACCGTTTTAAAAGCATTTCATCATATATTTCATGTTTGAGCACGCAGCATTTAGCAGCATACTGTGCAGGCAATACAAAAAGTGAAATATGCCAAAGGAAAAAAGAGTTTTATGGAATTTCTTCCAAAAAGGCGTTCATAAGGATGATTTAGTTACAAGTGCAACTACACGCCAAAGAACCCAGGAAAAAAAACGATTTAACTGGAGCGCCTTGAAATGTGTATCTTGAAATTCCAGATTGAGAAAGTTGCATTTCATTGTTTTTTTTTGACTCTTTGAATTGGTCAGCTATTAAATTTGCAAAGCCACATTCGGAAATGTACTTGTTCTATCGTTTCAAGACGTTCTGAATAGGAGAACATAACCTCAAAAAACTAACTTAAGTTCAATTGGTGATTTACGATTCACAGAAGAAACGAAGTTCTCAATGAAATGGAGTTTGAAGGATGTCAAAGTGAATGGTAAAGTGCAGATTGTTTAGGAATTGGATTTTAAAGATTCAATAATGTCCATCATAAGAAACCTATTTTATAAATATTTAAATGGCAATAAAATTTAAATACATATGTTATTGAAATGCAAGTTTATGTAAATAGTAAATTTTTCAATACATTATAATAAATTAAATAAATCTCTGAGAATAAAATATTTGTGATTAAAACAAAGTATAAATATATGTATACTGTAGTTTACATCTGTGCAAATTTTTCAATTAAAAAATTAATAAATGTCGATCTACTCCAATTACACCCCATGGGACAGTATAAAATAAATGCATCAGTCAGTGAATAAATTTAAATTTAACACTTTTTCTGGTAAAATTGCAGTATCTAGCATAATTTCACACATGGGTAGTATTGTTACGTCTTGGCATCCTGAGAAATTACAAACGGGACATAAATCGACAATCCATCGACAAACTGACAGAAAGAGATGGCGCGTTGGACTTTATTATAAAATTACGTCTCAGAGCCTCTGATATTGCTCTATACTCTGTTCGCCGAGAGAACGAATTTCTGAAACGACGAAATTTCGTTCTCTGCGCGCAACTTGTCGAAGAAGGGGAATTGTAGGCGTAAGTATTTGCCTGGAAAGTCCCTTAATATGTATGGCCTATTGTGACTGTCACGTTCGATCTGCTCATCTGGCCCTCAGTGATGCTATACAAAATTTAGGAAAATACTTGGGTCAGTCTATTTCAAAAAAATGGTGTCCTTTAACAGCGATTGGCTGTCGACCGAACGAAAAACAATTTGTCGACGCCTTTTGTCATAAAAACTTGCGCGACCAAATTCGTTCTCTCGGCGAACAGAGTATAGTAGTGATGAGTTCTACGCGAATAAAAAAAATGTATTTTTTATTCAAAACGATACCTAAGAAATGTGATATGCGCTTTATTCATCCTGCTAGTGTGTTTAAAAATGTATAACCTCACGAGCATAACCTCAACATTGAAATGTGGTCCTGGAAATTTACGTCCTGCATTTTTTTTACAAAAGTGTGCAAACTTACATCGTCGCACGCAGATCGAATAATTTCCAACGTGGTACGTTGTAAAATTACACCAACTTTTTTTACAGTGTAGGTAAATAAACGTAATACAGTTGTAAGATCAAAAATACTTAATATTTCATTTTCAATAAGTCACAAAGAGTCATGCGCCATTAACCAAATTCTATGACATTCAGAGGTTTACAAACGAACGTTTTGTCTTCAAATTCTGATAAAATAATGTTAGGAGACATTTTTAAAAGGTATTATTACGATTAGCCGTCGTTTTTCAATCGATAACGAAATATTTTTGGTGAATCGTAAAATAACCACTTCTCCGATTCATTGGAACTTCTAACCTATCGTCAGCAATCTGCCACTCCAGTTCAAGATACACATTTCATAAGACCTGAAATACGATTGAAACGTGGTAAATCGTTTCTTGTTTCCTGGGAAGGCATTTAGAAGAAAAATGTTTAAAGTGCTCTTAAACAGTTAAAATAATGTTGAAAAAGGAACAAATAAATTATGTCGTTCTCATGTAACGATGTATACTTATAAGTGAAAGCAATGATATTTAATATTATAATTTATATTCTATAATATAATAGTAGGAACATTTAGGAATTGCGATTAGACTGACTAAACTTAAGGGGATTTATCAGCGTTCTAAAATGGATGAGCAGATTCCGGCCGCACGGTTGAATATTTTCGCCTGATATTTTGCATACCTCATCTAAAGACTGTTCTCTTTTGCAGTGAAGTCTCGGTTTTTTGAATTTTTGTTTAGATTTTACGTTATAAACAAAAAGAAAAGTGCAATGGAAAAAAATGCAGTGACGCTCAGTAGTAGCTGAGTGTGTATTTTCGAGGCCTGAACCTCAACCCTTCTCAAAGCTGAGAGCTCGGCTACGAGGCAAACGCCACGTCGCGCGAGTGGAGACACTCGAGTGAATAAACATAGTTTATTCATATAATTCTAAGAAATTGAAAAAAATATTCATGAAAATCGGTTAATATTTGCAGTAATAATAGAAATTTTCAAGTGCACACGATAGTATGCAAAGATACACCGCACAATGTGAGAAACGCATTTTTTTCGTTCAAAAGGTCTACAGCCTTCAATTTTGCCCCAATCCGCAATTACTTTTTTTTTTAAATTGAAGAGCGCTAAATTTCCAAGAGCACCTTAGTCAGAGATTCTTGCATTTTCATTTATTTACTTATTATATGTTTACTCGAAGTATGAGAAAATAGAGATTTCTCACCAAATCATTATTTACTCTTGAATAGCGGTTTGCATATAATGAAAATCATCCTAAATAGACGCAAGAGTACTCCCAGTATGTAAATAATTTTTTGATTATTGTCTGTTTTAATTGTTATAAACAAACGACATTATCAAACAGCCACATAGTGTAATTTTTGTTTGAAAAAAAATTGTTTTCGGATGAATATACTTTAAATTATAGTGAGAGTGACCGTTAGTCACAAGTTTTATGAAACATCAACAATTGTATATGTTGTAAACATATTAATATTATTTGTAATAATATTACGATTCGAAGGTATTTAACAACACTGAAAAAAGTGGATCGTTAAAAGAACTCTCTAAACCAGTAGTTCTAACTACTTGTAATTGAACCGCAGTTTTCTGTCGGTGAATTTTTTTAAAATTACTATTTTGTGTTCAAGTTTGTTGAACTAACTTTTTAAAAAAGTAGGATGAACAATTTCAAATAGTAGGATGCACTGCACCACTTGGTAACCGTCCAGACTCATCGAGAAGAAGAGTTACTATTTCGTTCGGTGAGCCTTTCTTCTGTGAAAAGTAACTTTGCCGATTTCGCATTGTAACGTATTTATATATATGTATATATGCACTGTACGCATTCTATACACGATTTATGATTGGATTAGCTCGAAACTTTCCACAACAAAAATGATGTAAAATGTCGAGCGATTTGAAAAAGGAAAAAAATTATTTTATATATGATTACTGGACTTCATTTACTTTTGATCTCACTCTCAATTACTATTAGCCTGAAAGATGTGGTATTTATTAGGTTCTATCCTAGGTTTCTGAATTATACATTAGCCCAGACGTAAAAAAAGATAATTTAATTCTTCTTATAAATCACACAGTAGGTATATTATTAGTAATTTATGTGTATTATTATAAAATCTTTAAAATTACAATTTTTAAAAAGTAAATATTTTGTATCGTAATAATATATCAAACGTAAAATCGAAATCACTATATATATATATATATATATATATATATATATATATATAATATATTTTTTCTCATTAAATGGTAGTAATTTCTACAAATATCAATGTGAAAAGTTTGAAAAAATTATGACTGCATTAAAGCTGGAAATTACTTTGAACTACAATTTTATTTCAGCTTCTTTTTTAATTATTATTTCAAAACATTATGTGTAAAAAACAATGCATTATTCTACTAAAAAAAAATTCTTCCAAATAATATAACATTTGAACCTCACAGTAAAAACTAGGCATTCATTTTTATCTGGGATCCTTTTTTGGGCGTTCTAATATGATCTCACAAATAGTCTTATTTTAGTAACAGTTTCTGTCTTGTTTGGTCTGCTAACTTCTAATAAATAAATGATCCGAGATGGCAAACTAAATTGATTCAAAGGGTGCATTGTTTCAATTGTTCCAAACTTCACTCTTACAAAAAACAAAAAATAGATGAAATTAAAAATTCGTAAAAATTAGTGTTGAACCGTCACACTCAGACGTCGCGAACTTCAGCCCTACACTGTTCAAAATTTCCTGAAATTTCAGTCAGTTTTCAATGACTTATGTCACTGAAATTTCATAAATTTGACTTTGAGAATTAATTTGAGGCCAAGTTCATTAATTTTCAGTAACACGAAACTTAATTTTCAAGCAAAAGTTATTGAAATTTCATAAAGTTAACTTTGAAACCTGTTTCAATTACTTGTACATAAAATATTATTGGTGGCTGAATAAATTTCACTGTGGTTTACGTAAATTTTATAAACATGCATTGAAAACGAAGTAAGTGTGGGCTCTCACCGCTAGGCGGCTACCGCTTGCTGGCGCAAGTCTTCTCGCAATCACAGCGAGGGCCTGCGCCTTCAAATACGGTGTCGAGTCCCATCCTGCCCAGAGGATGATTGGGAGTCGGCAATGGACCTTCGTTGACGTAGTACTCTCATATTGCATTTTTTACTAAAATAAAAATCAGCCCTTTTCAGGGCCTCTAAGTTTATTTTACGAGGGATTTCTGTTTTGTCAAAAAACATGATCTTCTCCCTATAGCTAGAATCAGTTCTGTTAGATTGTTTGATGCTCATGATAGATTGATAGATTCTGGTCTAGCAGACGCATAAAATTGATCGAATACCAAATCTGCTCTCTGTGACACCAATGTCACAGAGCTCAAACCCCGTAAGGATGGAAGAAGATAATAACAGCAACTTCTCCATCGTCACCTCCAGGAGCAAGAAGCGGAAGCTCGCCAAGCAGTCCGACGACTCCTCCGACAGTACCTGCAGTGACCAGGAAATGGTCACCTCCATCATAGGTACCCGTAAGACGTCAAGAACGTCAGTGGTAAGCGCACCACTATCTAATAGGCATACAACCATCGACAAACCCCAACCCAAAAATTCGACTACAGCAAAAGCATCTGCTGCCCCCAGTAAAATACCACCAAATAACGTCATCACAGACGGAATAAGCCACCCCTAATCAGTGCTTCATTATATTTTAAAAAGTGCGACTAACTACAAACCCGTAGTCTATAACATTGGGTCAGACGTATATTCCGTTCGGGTTTCCTACATAGATGACTACCACACCATAATTAGTAATCTGGAAAAGGAAGGTTTCCAGTATTACTTGTATAAGAATATAACTTCGCCCCCTATTAAACTAGTAATTAGGAACATTCCTAACTCTTTCCCTGATGATTCAGTGCCGGCTGAACTCAAGGAAGAAGGATATTCAGTTACTTCGGTCTCGCGCATGAGAAGCCGACAAAATAAAAAACCTATGCCCATGCTTTTGGTAACTGTACCTAACACCCCACAAGCAAAAGAATTGCTCAAATTACAGTCACTTGCTTTTATCAAAATAAAAGTGGAGCCATATGTTAAGCCTAAAGAAACTTCTCAGTGCTTCAATTGCCAGAGATTTCATCTTGTTTCTGACATGTACCATGCTACCCCACGCTGTGTTAAATGTGGGGCTTCGCATAGCAGCGCCAGCTGCAAAAAAGATGCACAGGCACCGGCCACCTGTGCTACCTGTGCTGAAAATCACCCAGCAAACTATAGAGGATGCTCTGCCTTTAAGAAAGCTTCTAAAAAGCCAACCAAAATTACTAAAACTCAAAATATCTCAAAAGAAGCACCTAAGAGCAACCTACTCGCATCTCATGTTTTACAAAACAAAGACACCCAAGAACTTTCACCTTCCGCCAGACACGCGCCACCGCAGAGTACTCCGTTTTACAGCTCTATAGTAGCCTCAAGATCTTCTAAATCTAAAACACATGAGACTAAACCCCAAATTAAACTGCTACCAACAAAACGACAGAACTATCCCCAAATTACAAAGCCTACACCACCTAAAAATCAGGCCCCACCAATCAAACAAACCTCAGGAACCGCATATACTCAAAATGCAACCTCACAAAGCATTAAAATCAACCTAATCAACCTTATAAAAGGAGCCACAACCTTAGCCACCGACATAATGGGAGGTAAAATGAACATGGCCGAAGCTATTTCCTCAACTGCCGAGATTATAAATAACATTCTATCACTTGCTATTGAAAATGCCTACGTTTAATAACAATATTCTAAAATAATTTTCTGGGACTCTCAGGGTATCATAAAGAAAAGACTCGAACTAGCCACGTACATCTACCAAAATAACATCACTATCTGCATGCTTAGCGAAACGCTGTTACGAGAATCCACAAAATTTAAAATTCGCGGCTTCAAAATTTACAGAAATAACACCAACAGAGGAACAGCTATTTTAATTAAAGAAAATATCGACCACCACGAATTAATAATCCGTGAACTTAAGACACTCGAAGCTACTGCTGTCCAAATAAAAATACACGGCAAGTCATATGCCATCGTCTCGCTCTACCAGTCTCCCTCTCGAGAACTTGTAACAAATGATTACAAAAAAATATTTAAACTAGCACCCTCGGTAATCGCTGCAGGCGACCTAAATGCCAAACATCTAGCCTGGAATAGCAGAACAACTAACAAAATTGGGAAAAAATGATTTGAATTCATAAATGATAAGAATCTCTCAGTTTCAGCACCATACTCGCATACCTTTTTCCCACACAATACAAAACATAAATCTGACCTCATTGACTTCGCAATTACCAAAAACAACTTCTATAATCATGACACTCTAACTATTGACGAATTAGACTCAGACCACCGACCAGTTCTTCTGAGCCTTTTTACTAACTGCGAAAAAGCTCCGGTTACCCCTCGCTATAACTTTGCAAAAGCCAATTGGCAAACATTCAACTCGACCCTAGAAAACCATGTTAATTTCGAACCTTCACTAACAAACACTACATTCATCGACGACACCATAAATAATCTCACCTCTAGCATAAAAACCGCCATTCACGCTTCAGTCCCCCAGACTACCGTGAACAAATACGATCCCCCTCTCAGCTCCGAGATTGAAGACCTTATCCACACTCGTAATAAACTCAGCCGAACATATCAGAGAACTAAAAGTTGTATTCTTAAAAACATCATTAACCGCCTTCGGAAAACTATTGCAATCAAAGTTCGAGAGCACCGATGTAAAAACTGGAACACGGAAGTCTGTAAACTTCAAATTAAAGACAATTCTATATATCGAATGACTAAACCCTAACGAAGCCACGAACTGATATCCCCCCACTCAAAAACCCGGATCTAACTTTTGCGCTTTCTCCTACCGACAAAGCAAATCTCCTAGCAGTAAATTATGAGAGCAACTTCACTCCACATGACGAGCCATCTGATTCGCAACACATCTCCGAATGTGAAAAAATTGTTTCAGACTTTCTAAAAATCCCAAGCACCGATAATTTCAAAAAGTAACCTACAAGGAAGTATCTAAACGAATTAAAAACACTAAAAATAACAAAGCAGCCGGCCCTGATGCTATTTCAAACCTAGTCCTCAAAAAGCTTTCTATCTCGTGCTTAACTCTTCTTGCACTCATCTTCAATGCCTGTATACAACTAGGCTACTTTCCTGAAACTTGAAAAGTAGCTCACATTCTAGTTTTTCAGAAAAAAGGCAAGGATCCATATCCAACTAGCTACAGGCCCATTAGCCTTCTTAACACAATGAGCAAAATTTTTGAAAAAATAATACTCACTCGCGTAAACTATCACCTCGAGGAAAACAGCATCCTTAAACCGCAACAATACGGTTTCAGAAAAGGTCACTCTACGCAGCATATGATGCTCAAGCTTACCGAAGCCATTAGCTTGAATTTCAATCGAAGAAAACATACTGGAGCTGTGTTGCTCGATGTAGAAAAAGCCTTTGATAGTGTCTGGCATGTAGGACTGCTCAGAAAACTAATAAACTACAAATTTCCAAGAGGGCTTATCCATTTTATACATTCCTATTTTTCTAATAGAAAATTCTCAGTCAAAATAGGCCAGACACTTTCAAAAGAGAAACCCATCCGAGCGGGCGTGCCTCAAGGCAGCATTCTAAGACCGGTATTCTTTATTATCTACGTAAATGACATCCCTGAGGTTCCCGATGTTTCAATTGGATTGTACGCAGATGATACCGCGCTATTCACTTCCTCCTGGTCAGTTCCAAAAATTTTAAAACTGCTTAACAAAGCTCTTGAAGTCATTGAGGCTTGGGCTAAACTCTGGAGAATAAAAATAAACGTAACAAAATCAGAATCAATTCTTTTCTCAGTCAGAAGGCCTGCCAAAATAGATCCACCCAAAATGTTTAATGAACGAATAGAATGGAAAAATTCCGTAAAATACTTAGGGGGTATACTTCATAAACGTCTTAATTGGAAGCAGCATATTCAAGAAACTAGAGGGAAAGCTCTCGGGGTTATCTCGCGTTTAAATCCTATTATTAATAGACACTCGAGTCTAAAACCTGAATATGGAATTATGATTTACAAAATGTTTATCCGACCAATCATAACCTATGCCTGCACAAATTGGGGAGGTGCGTCAAAAAGCAATATTAATCACACTCAGATCATTCCAAATAAATTTCTCAGACGTATCACAAAAACCCCTAGATATACCAAGAACTCTGTCCTTCACAGAGAATTTCAACTACCATACATTTCAGAGTATATCAAAGAAACCGCCACTAAATTCTACGAATGCGCTTCATTATCACCTTTTGAACATATTTCCTCTCTTGGGAAATACGATTTCGATCCGCTTCGCAAACACGCGATGCCAAAAGACTTTCTCACGGAATAAGTCACCCAGGTCGAGGTGGCCTTGCCACCCCTGACCTACTGTCTACTTTACTCTTTTTTGACCCCACTAAACCATTCCCCCTCTTCTTCTTTTCTGACCTCTTCTATCATAAAATAAATTAACAGATTTTGTGTTTTTTTCCCGCTTGCGGGCTTTTTTCCCACACATAATAAACGTCAATTTAAATTCCAGTCATGTCAAATTTCTCTCAGATTGTGTAACAATTCTCAAACGGGTAACACACAACAACTTCTTCCAGTTCGATCATTCTTCGGGGAGATCATTAACCGCGAGTGCGCGATTAGCGCGGCTTCGCCGCACCACTCGCTCACTCCCGTGCATTGGATCTCACAAGAGGGGGCGATGGTTGGGGCCCCCTCATCCCCACCCCTTTTTCTTCTTTTTCTTTCCTGCCCAGAGCGTTTGTGGCAGGGTATTGATGAGTCCAGTGGCGGACCCGGGACGAAACGCACTCATTCCTTTTTATAGGCTGTGCGGGCAACTATATGCGTCTCATCGAGGCGTGGTTGCCCTGCACCTCTGCCTATTTTATATATAACGCTAGTCGTTATATAACATTTTTTATTACACTTAATAAAACTAAATGAAAATATGAACAAAATTTAAAAATAATTCATGAAACTAAATTTAGAAGTTTTGTATGTGATATACATTGAATATCCATAGGATATTCATGAACATTTACAAAAAATTCAATGCACTATCTCTGAAAATAATTTCAAAACCTACATTGAAATTTCAATAAAGTTATTTAAATTTCAGTGTTGCATGAAATTTCAATGAGTTTTTCACTAACCGTAGTGTAGAAAGCTTCACTAACATTTTCATGAAATTTCATGAACTTACTTCTAACAGTGTAATCCAAAAATTATTTGCATACTGGGAGTACTCTTGCGTCTATTTAGGATGATTTTCATTTCGCCCTCTCAAAGCAATGAGAGGGCGATTCGTTTCGGTTGATTCGACGCGCTCGAGTGTCTCAACTCGCGCGACGGGGCGTATGCCTTGTAGCCGAGCTCTCAGCTTTGAGAAGGGTTGAGGTTCAGGCCTCGAAAATACACACTCAGTTACTACTGAGCATCACTGCATTTTTTTTCCATTGCACTTTTCTTTATGTTTATAACGTAAAATCTAAACAAAAATTCGAAAAACCGAGACTTCACTGCAAAAGAGAACAGTCTTTAGATGAGGTATGCAAAATATCAGGCGAAAATATTCAACCGTGCGGCCGGAATCTGCCCATCCATTTTAGAACGCTGATAAATCCCCTTAATCTCAGCAATAATTAAGACTAATAATAATACTGATTTTTCTCAACTTGTTCTACAACAAAGTTTATCATGTTTATAAATGTTTGAAAGAATTTACGGTATCAATTAATAAAATTCTAGTTTGAAAAATATGGTTCTTATGTTTACCGCTATTTAGGTTTAATTTTGTTGAATATGAAAGTTATTTCAATTTAAAAAAATAAATAAAAGTTAAAAATGAACGTTCTCGTAAATTCTCGATAAATTCTCCCATTCCCGCTAATATACGGTAACGTTTTCCGTTACCTTCTTCAAATTTAAATTACCGATAATTGTCTAACTCTACTTGCTCCCATCCCCCCACCAAATTGCAGTTTTCCTTGGTCTTTACGGTGAGGACCGTGGTGTGGCGCAGCTGACGTCTGGCGGTTTATTCAAAGACACTACGTTTAAAATATTATTGTGACAATAGTAAATTAATTAATAATAATTTGAATTAATAGAGAACTAATAATTTGTAGTAGTTTTCTACTAATTCAAATAGCGTCGATTCGTTAACTTTTAATTAATAAGATTAAGATTAATATATGAAATTTTAACTGAAATGATGAATACTTAACTGGAGTAGTTAAATTTTCCACGAAAAAGATAAAGTTTCAAACAATAAGATAAATTTTGAAACATAAAGAATAATTTCCTACAAAAAATACATCGTTTGAAGAAAATAGATGAAATCTCAAGTAAAAAATACAAACTCTCAACAAAATAGTTCAATTTCCAGTTAAAACAATTAATTTTCCAGAAAAAAAACACCAAATTTTCAGCCAAAGTGATGAATTTTCAACTAAAAATGATAATTTTTCAACCTAAAATTGAATGGTTAAATCTTAAGCTTTGTATATGTTAAACTAAAGAGATGAATTTTTAACTAAAATGTTGGAATATTCGACTGGAATGATTGCATTTTTAGTTTGAAAAAAAAAGGAATTTTCTGTTAAAGTAAAAACGAATTTTCAACAAAATATCTCACTTTTCAACCAAAGAGATAAATTTTTGAATCTTGAACAAAAAAATTAATTTTAAACAAAAATATAATCGTTAAATTTTCATTTAAAAAAATGTAATGAACCAAATTAAAATTTTCGCGCTTTAAAGTATGTGGGTACTTTTATTTCAACTTATCCGCCATTTAACAATACATTTTTAATAAAAATTTAGGTTAAATAATAATTTGTATGCCTTAGGAAAACCAGATCTGATGATTATAAGTTCTGCCTCAAAAGTGTAAGTTTAAAACATGAAAAAAGACTTTAACATCTTTCTTAAAACAACCTCTCCATTCATAGCAACAATTAAATGAAAATTTTTCACACCAAAATTCGCCTTAGAAATTTTAAATTAATTTAAAAATATGTTTCACCATCTGCGTAGATTTTTATGTATGTTGAGTGAGCTTTCTGCTAGTTAGAGATCAAAAGATAATACCTCAGTCAAATTGTTAGTTAATTACGATATGGTACGTCGACTTTCATGTAATATAGTCTGCTCTCAATATTATGTTTAAAAAAATCATGTTGACCGGATATTTCTAACTATTTAAAAATAAGACCATAATTTTCAATTCTCGATAGACACCAGAAACTTTATTAAATTTATGTGAATATTTTGATTATATCTTTAAAGGAGGCAATAAATGATTTTTGAAGATGCGAAATAGGTAAAATCAAAAAGCGACATTCGATTCAACAATAATTGAACAAGGATTTACAAGGATTCTATGACAAATCAATTATTTTTTTACTTTGAACAAATTATTAAATTGTAATAAAAAATCTTATTTTTTATTTCTATCAAAGATTTTAAACGATAATAATAATTTTAATATTTTAATTTCTGAGAACGCTGTCATTCTACCTAATTTCGCTATTTCACATTTTGGCCGCATTGAAAAAATATGATGGGCTACTTGAGATTATTTGAGCTAAACTAAAAATTCAAATTCGAATAAAAAAAACTGTAAGCAGAAAATTCCAATCAATGCAGATTTTGACTACGCTATATGTATACATATCTGCGCCTATTAAATGCCAATAAAAAGCGTTTGCTCATACAAATTGTTTAAATACAGTACATAAAAAATATTGGAAGATAAATTATTATCACTAAAGATCATGGCCAATACAATTTGAATTCAGGTAGCTAGTTAACTAGGCTAATACAACGAAAGAAGATGAATCTTCAAAAAAATAGCTGAATCCTCTACCAAATAGATGAACTTAAGAAACAAGATTAATTTTCTACACAAATAGACGAATTTTTAAAGAATTAGTTAAGTGTTTAAGCCAAGAAGTCCAATATTTTTAAAAACAGTTGAATTTTAAACCGAAAAAGACGCATTCTAAAAAAAAAGTTAATTTTCAACCAAGCAGATGAATTTTCAACTAAAATTATGAATCTTCTATAAAAAATTAATTTTTAATAAAGTAGTTCAACTGTCAAAAAAGGAGTTGAATGTTCAATCTAAAAAGATAGTTTTGACAGAATAAGATTTAAAAAAAACTATCCTTTTTTGCACATAAATTACGGTAATAGGAATTGACTTATATCATTTGTTTCAAAAATTATAGGAAATTAAAAAAAAACGTAATTCAAACGTATCAATATGAGTACAGATTGAATTTATACTTACATGAAACATTCATGGGACAGCTTCTCCGCATGAAATCGTTGTAAATGTTCATTTAAATTTGAATTTCGCGTGAACTCTACATTGCAAATCGAACATTTTAATATTTTTGGTTCAAAAACTTTTGACACTGCATGAAATAGTTGTAAGTGTTCCTTCACATTTTTTTTCTCCGTGAATTCCGTGTCACAATTTGAACATTAAAATTTTTTTCCTCTTTTGGTACTTTATGTACCTCTTGTAAATGCCTATAAAGGTTTGGTTTTGTAGAAATGATAACTTTGCAGTGCTCGCATTCCATTTTTATTGTTATTAATAATCGGAAGATTCAACCGTACCGTCATTACTTCACAATAATATGGGTTAAAATTTACCGCCAGGCAACAGCCGCGCCATACCACGGAATTTTCCGTAACGACCAGGGAAAACTGCATTGTGGTGGGGGGATGGGAGCAAGATGCCGGGTTACTGTAATCCACTCGTGACGGAGAGCTGTACACCGCCTAAACGTTACGTGGCGCGGTACACTGCCTAAACTTGACATGGAGCGTTATGGAATGTCGACGTCGTTTTACCAATGTGATTTTCACAGTAATGTGGTCAATTATAATTTAAAAGCAGAAAATTTACTTTACTTATCCCGAAACATCTGCGGTATTATGTAATTGAAGTGATCTTGCAATGAACGTGGTAGGTACTTTAGATTGATTGCACAAACATGGAAAACAATAAGTATATAACTTGCCAGTTTTCAATCTTGTACGCATACACATCACAGAACTAATATTAAACTTCCACTCGAATATTATAGTTTTTGAATGTCAATATTCTTTAAATGGCTCGACAAATTGTTTAAGCGATTTAGGAATTTTGTATTTTTGTTTAAGGTTATACTACAGGTAATATTTGCAGGGAGCATGAAGGCGACCATTTATGCCAGCGTTTCCCAAACTTTTTCCGCACTTTCTGGGGGCGGCAGGGTCGCCACCCTCAAATTTTTTCACAATACTGGAACCCAAGAGAGATACTGGACGCCTGTCGTTCGGGCGCGGTTGCTTACTTCACGCAACCTTCCCATTGTTAGAGAATTAGAGCTCGTCGAGAAAAATGAAAATTTGGTAAAATATTAATTAATTGAACTTTAATAGGCGGTGCTAATTTTGTTAGATTATGACAAAAACGTTTAAAAAAAGATAGAAAAAAATCGGATAATAACTTCGAGAGTTATCACGCTTTTGTTACACTTAGAGGTCCTATTTATATATTCACAAGATTTGTAAATGTGTCCTTTATTAATGCAGATGTTAACCGATTTTCAAGAACTTTTTTTTCTTTTTTCTAAAATTATATCACGTGATTGATTCAGCATATTAAAATTTCATCAAGCAATGTCTTTATGATCTACGTTATTGCAATCACATAGCAATGAAAAGGTCATTTGTGGTAGGTATACGAAAGTAGCCGTCAGCTCGCAACGGGGAGCCTGCCGAGCTACCGGGCCCGGGGTGGCATCCCCCTACCGGCGGTAGGGTACTCTATCCGCGGTAATACTTTGGGAAACGCTGATTTATACGACGTGTGACACACTAGCGCCGCGCTCGAGAAGATTTAACATCTCAATGCATTACGTACATCCGACATAAAAATGTTCGTTTTTGGTGAGGTCAATGTACAGTTCAGTTTGGGTGGGGTAAACACAATATGCCTGCACGCCGAAGGCCAAATAATAAGACCGATCACGCAGTACAAACTGTTTTTTTAATAACTTAGAAAAAAAAGGATTTTTTACCATAAATGTAATTAGAAATTCCTTTTTTATTTTTCAAGCGCTATTCAATTCAATAATAAAATCCATAATTTTTTGTTTGTATCGATTTTATTATTTAATTGAATGGATTTAGAAAAATATAAAAAATAATATTCAAATGCACATATGGTGAAAAATCATTTTTTGCCAAGATATTAAAAAAATAAAGTTTTGTCTGATGCAACTGGTATTATTGTTTGGCCCTCGGCGTGCAGCTATCTTGCAAGCTGACGTCACAACATGAAATACCTAGTTCATTTTACGTACCCGCGCACAAGAAACTAATAGCTGGCAATAGTGAAACCCGCCCATTTCCTATTATCGGGCCTTTACACTTTAACGTTGTATTGAAGACATCGACACATAGAAATGGACCGATATCGCTGTGGGGATAACGGAAATGGGCTTTACAGAGAGAAAACAGTTTAAAAGTAGACCTGCCTTTTTCTATTCCAGGATTGTGTCAAGCTATAATAAAATGAATTTTTAAAAACATTCAAACAAAATACCCGGTTTCAGTTAGCTTATAAAAATAACTTGGTAGCCTTGAATTCTTCTTGCAATTTGATTTAAAATGCTATAATCACGAAGTACTACAAGGAGACCGCAAATCATGTATTTCACCTGGCACCAGTGCCCAGTACGCGATCGCCTGTCCTCGGTAGTGCCCCCAATTTTGGGAACATTTTGAACTGCGCTTGCGTCGCGTCGGCAACCCATAGAGCATTTCCATTAAGCCATAAAATTTCAAAATGGCCGAACACGCCAGGGAGAGCACTCGTGCTTTCTACATTGAATCCCATGTAATATTATACTTTTCGAGGATCAATTAATTCTTTATTTTAAGAAAATGGTACTTTCGTGTTTTATTGTGGGTTGTACGAAGAACAAAGCAAGGGACCATGGCATATTATTTCATCAAATTCCAGCTATTAGAAAAGAAACAAACAAACAGCATGCCAGACCGGGTGTGGACGAGTGGATCACAGTAACCCGGCACCTTGCTCCCAACCCCCCACCATAATGCAGTTTTCCATGGTCGTTACGGAAAAAGCCGTGGTGTGGCGCGGTTGTTGCCTGGCGGTACATTTTAACCCATATTATTGTGAACTAATGACGGTACGGTTCAATCTTCCAATTATTAGTAACAATAAAAATGGAATGCGAGCACTGCAAAGTTATCATTTCTACAAAACTAACCCTTTATAGGCATTTAGAAGAGGTTACAACTATGCCATGCAGTGCCAAAAGTTTTGAACCAAAAATATTACAATGTTCGATTTGTAATGTAGAGTTCACGGGAAATTCAAATTTAAATAAACATTTACAACGATTTCATGCGGAGAAGCTGTCCCATGAATGTTTCATGTAAGTACAAATTCAATCTGTGCTCATATTAATACGTTTGAATTACGTTTTTTTTTAATTTCCTATAATTTTTCCAACAAATGATATAAGTCAATACCTATTACCATAATTTATAGGCAAAAACATATCGGTCGAGATAAATGGTCGAGACGAGAGAAGGGGTGGTGGAGTTTGTCTTTTTCTGCATGATAGTCTCAAAGGGACTGTGGTTGGTGTGAGTTCAGTAGCTACTTACCCCACGACCGAATTTCTCTTTGTTGAAGTTAAATCAACTTCTGATAGTATTCTTGTGGGAGTAGTTTATAAACCACCTAATGCTTCCTATGGCACAGAGCTTGAATCGGTAATTTTTTCATTTATTCCTAACTTCAATAACATTATCCTTACTGGAGATTTTAACACTAATTTAAATCTCACATCCAATCATTCTAAATATCTAACATCTTTGGTACACTCTTCGGGACTCTCGATTGTACCTCATGATTCTACTCACCATACTGATCGTTCCAGTACTCGTATTGACCTAATGATTGTAGACGATATTGATAAGGTTGTCTCCTACGAACAATACGCTATCCCTTTTCTCTCTAACCACGATTTGATTAACATTACCTTTAAATTTTCCTATAATTTAAATTCAAAACCAACCCAAAGACTGGTGCGGAATCTCTCTAAAATTGATGAACATACATTCCACGAACATCTAATGACGTATGACTGGGAAAAAATATTACTAGATACAGATATAAATAATAAAATCGACGCTCTGACTAATTACCTAGTCTCTGCATTCAATAAATTTTCTCCGCTTCACGTTCCTAAAAACTTCAATAAAGCTGCCCCCTGGATCACATCCGAAATTAAGAAACTGATGAGGGAACGTGATGGCAAGCGCAGACTTGCAAAAAGAACAAAAAGCAGTATAATACAAGCTCAATTTCGTAAACTGAGGAACCTAGTTCAAACTAAAATTAGAGATGCGTTCAATCAATACAATTATAACGAGATTGCACATAGAGACAAAAAAGAGGACATTTGGCATCTCCTTAGACGCTTACACATAATCCCGCCCAAGCACGAATCTATTGATAGTAATTTTCCGCCTGATGACCTTTTAAAGACTTTTTTCACATTCCCAGTTCCAGACTTATCATCTTCCATTACCCCTCTTAATTCAACATTTAATGACTCTGACTTCTTTTTCGATGACATCACTCCTGAAATACTTTTGGAAAAAATTCTTGAAATCAAATCAAATGCCATTGGAACTGATGGAATATCAATCAAAATGATTAAACTTGCCCTTCCAATTATCTTTCCTATTCTATTGCATATCTATAATGCTTCCCTTCAGGTTGGTATCTTTCCAGATATCTGGAAAAAGGCTGTTATATGCCCTGTTCCGAAAATTTATAAACCTACTTCCCCGAAAGACTTCCGGCCAATTTCTATTTTATGTGCACTGTCTAAACCACTTGAAAAAATTGTTCACCTGCAACTGTCTAAATTTCTTGAATTATCTAAGGCCATTGACCCGATGCAATCAGGTTTTCGGGCAAAGCATAGCACTCTAACTGCTTCCCTTAAAGTAACGACTGATCTCAAATTAGCAATGGATAATAGGGAGATCACGATTGTTGTTCTGTTCGATTTTACGAAGGCTTTTGATATGGTCAATCATAAGTTACTCCTACAAAAGTTAAAATCTTTTAACTCATCAAACTCTGTTATCAAGTGGTTCAAATCATATTTTAATAATCGGTCTCACAGAATTATTAATAGTAGTGGTGAGCTTTCTGATTGGAGGGAAGTCAAAAGTGGGGTTCCTCAGGGCTCTATTCTGGCACCCCTCCTCTTCAATTTGTTCACTTCTGACCTTGGAAGTGAACTTCAACATTGCAAATATCATAAATACGCTGAGGATTTCAAAATCTATTTATCGGGGCCAATATCTTCATTAAGTGGGTTACTTATTCTAGTCCAGGAGGATATCAATCGCGTTATCCTCTGGGCCTGGAAAAATGGACTTACTCTTAACCCGGGAAAAACTCAGGCAATAGTCGTTGGACCTACTTCATCTCCATCGCTTGAAACACTGGCATCATTTCCACCTCTTCGTATCGAGAATCTAACAACCCCTTTTTCGGAAGTGTATAAAGATCTGGGATACTTCCATAACCGTACCTTGTCCTGGAAGGAACAGGTACAGAATATCTCAAGGAAAACATACAGAATTCTACAACAACTTTATAGGAATAAGGACTCTTTACCAACCTCCACTCGGATACTTTTGGTTAAAAGTCTAATTTTGCCCCATTTTGACTATGGCTGTTTAGTTTATGATGATTTGACCGACGATTTAAATTTAGAGCTTGAGCGCACGTTGAATGCCTGTGTCCGTTTTATCTACAATTTGCCTAAATACGAACACATAACTACATACAGACTCAACGCTGGTCTGCTTAATGTTGCCAAGAGAAGACAATTCTTTATGGGTAATTTGCTCTATACTCTTTTTCAGAACAAAGCTCCCGAGTATCTATTCAACCTATTCCAATTTGTAGACAGAGACCTTCCAGCACAGTCTAAGCTTCGTAAAAGACATAAAATCCTTAAGATTCCTTTTCACAGAACGTGTCAGCTTCAAAGATCATTTATAGTAAGGGGTGCCCGACTATGGAATAAAATACCATACGATATTAGAAATGTACCTTCCCTGTATCATTTCAAGAATCTCTTTTTCAAATATTTGTACGATACTCCTAACCCAACTCTTGAAATTACTCACTGGTAAATTCTCATAATCAGTTTTTGAACATTCCATCATCGAATTTTCTTTTGTTTTCATTAACTTTTGCAAATTATTTCTTTCACACACGGTTTTTCTTTCTTTATTTCAACCTTAACATGCACAAGATCTACCATTTAGCCACTTAATGTTAATCACTACGCATTAATCTCAAACCTAATTTAATACGTATTTAGTGGTCGACTCTATTAATTTATTTAATTTAGTTTATAGATTAGATTATAAGATTAATCAAGTATTCTGCCGATCAATGCTTGCACAAATTTGTAATGACCCTGTATTATCCTGTTCCTTAGAGGGCTATTTAGCCCTAGGGACTTTTCTTGAATAAAAAAAAAAAATAAACATTTAACTCCTTTTTGACAGTTGAACTACTTTATTGAAAATTAATTTCTGTATGCTTTTTATTGGCATTTAATAGGCTACAAAATACACAGGCACACAAAAATAAAAGAAGTGTGCGGAGATATGTATACATATAGCATAGTCAAAATCTGCATTGATTGAAATTTACTGCTTACAGTTTTTTTTATTCGAATTTGAATTTTTAGTTTAGCTCAAATTATCTCAAGTAGGCCATCATATTTTTTCAATGCGGCCAAAATGTGAATTCGCGAAACTAGGTAGAATGACAGCGTTCTCAGAAATTAAAAAATTAAAATTATCATTATCGTATAAAATCTTTGATAGAAATCAAAAATTAGATTTTTTATTAAAATTTTAATAATTTGTTCGAAGTAAAAAAATAATTGATTTGTCATAGAATCATTGCAAAACTAGTAAGAGAATATCCAATAGATAATTTTTTAATTGAAAAATGTACTCTTCAATTGTTGAATCGAATGGCGCTTTTTGATTTTACGTATTTCGCATCTTCAAAAATCATTTATTGCCTCCTTTAAAGATATAATAAAAATATTCATATACATTTGTTAATTAAGTTTCTGGTGTCTATCGTGAATTAAAAATTATGGTCTTTTTGTTAAATAGTTAGAAATATCCAGTCAACATGATTTTTTCAAACATAATATTGATAGCAGACTATATTACATGAAAGTCGACGTACCATATCGTAATTAACTAAAAATTTGACTGAAGTATTATCTTTTGATCTCTAACTAGCAGAAAGCTCACTCAACATACATAAAAATCTACGCAGATGGTGAAACATATTTTTAAATTAATTTACAATTTCTAAGTCAAATTTTTGGGTGAAAATTTTTTATATAATTGTTGCTATGAATGGTGAGATTTTTTTGAAGGAAGATTTTAAAGTCTTTTTTCATGTTTTAAACTTACACTTTTGAGGCAGCACTTATAATCATCAGATCTAGTTTTCCTAAGGCATAACAATTATTATTTAACCTACATTTTTATTAAAAATGTATTGTTAAACGGCACATGGAGATGATTTCTATTGGAGAAGTTTTAATGAGCGATGAAAATATTAGCGAACATATTCATACGGACTTCGACCATGTTTATTGTTCTACGGCACCAGAAAAAAAGTAGTATAGAAATTTTATTTGTTTTACAGAAGATTTGTGTTTTTAAATTTATTTTTTTCAAGTGGAAATATCTATAAGGAATTCGTCTATTTCGCCTTGAAAATTCAAATGTTTTCTATAGGGAATTCGTCTTTTTCGCCTTGAAAATTCAAGAGTTTGGTAGAAAATTCAAATATTTTGTATATGATTCGTTTTCTTATATTAAAAATTAATTTTTTTCAACGAAAGTTTAACTGTTTGATTTTTGGGTAAAAGTTGATATTTTTAGTTTAAAAAATCAACTATTTGGTTAAAAATGTGCTTATTTCGTTGAAAATTCGTATTTTTTAGTAGAAAATTGATCTGTTTGGTCGGAAATGTATCTTTTTGATTAAAATTTATGACAATACTGTGCAATTATAATAGCCTGAAATATAAACTATGTGTAAAATAGATTAATTTTGTTTTGATTATCTATGAAATCATTCTTTCCTTCTTCATAAAAATATCGGTGAGAATTTTTCAACTCCATCTTTACTATTGTCACAATAATATTTTAAACGTAGTGTCTTTGAATAAACCGCCAGACGTCAGCTGCGCCACACCACGGTCTTCGCCGTAAAGACCAAGGAAAACTGCACTGTGGTGGGGGGGTTGGGAGCAAGGTGCCGGGTTACTGTGATCCACTCGTGGGTGAGGCATACACTGTAAAAAAATGTTGTAACTTTACCACTGCGTTTTTGTAATCTTACCAAAACTTGTAAAATTACTTCCTTCATAGTTGTGAACTTACTAGTTTCAAACGAATAACATCACTTTCAATGAAGTAGTTTCACAAGATATTGTGAATTCACCTCTTTAAAAGTAGGTAAGAATTGGACTGCCAGAGAGTCCAATGAGAATCCAATTCTTACCTACTTTAAAAGAGGTAAATTCACAAAATCTTGTGGAACTACTTCATTGAAAGTGATGTTTTTCATTTAAAACTAGAAAGTTCACAACTATGAAGGAAGTAATTTTACAAGTTTTGGTATGATCACAAAAACGCAGTGGTGAAGTTACGAGTTTTTTTACAGTGTACACTTTGCAGAAAAAATAGAGTTATTGAAAAAAGACGTGAAAAATGAATAAGTGCGATTAAACCTGGTTTTTTTGCTCAAACCATTTTATATCAGGTAAGATAAATTAGATACATTTTACACAAGGCTGAAGTAATCAAGTTATATAACCTCCAAATTCAATTGCCTCATTTTACTCAATAAATACTAGCATTAAATATTTTTAAAATACTTATCGGTACTATGGTTTTAAATACAAGTGCAAACACAGTAGGAAAAAGTGTTTACTCTGATAATTTTTGCGTGATACAAAAGTTTTGAATGTTGAGGTTAGTTGAAGTTACCATGCGAAAATTTCATTTCATGGAAAAGTTATTAAAGTAAACAGTTTCTCCCTATGCATACATACTCTAATTTAAAGAAGGTGTACTGATCAATGTTTAAAAATGATTTAGTTCCAGTATTTATTCAGTAAAGTGAGGTGATAAGATTTTGAGGTTAGAGCTCGAGTCCAACAGCCTTCCCGTTACAATTCGCTGCAACTTTTGTTCGACTCATGTATGGCAATATATAAGTGGGGTCAATCAATTTTTCCTGACAAGTTTCTTATACTACTTATACGATACAAGATCCAACTCACTCACTACGGGTACATTACTAATACTTGTGGAAAATTCCTCACTTTTCAGAGCGTAGGGATCTAAATTGTCAATTGCACTTAGTTTATTATAATAACGGACCTTCACTTCACCAGATAAACTCAAAAAGTATTCCCTAGACATTTTTAATTTGCCGATAAACACAATTCTTTAACTAATATAATACACGCGGAGCTATGTATACAATGCAATGTTTTCCCTGGAGTGTTCGGACATTTTGAAATGACGTCACAAGTGGAAATACTCTATGAGGTTTTGTTGGCGCGCGTATTTCAAATTATATAAATATTCAAATTTAATATTTACGACGAATAATGATTGGAAAAAGCATCAAAAGTAATTTTTTATACTAAAATAGAATTTTGGATCATTGTGATAAAAAAAATTATTTCTTTCTCTGAACTCAGAATTCATAACGTCTTATCAATTAAAATCAAATTATTTTTCTATCTGTCACTCCAAAATCTTATTTTCGGATTAAGAAATTAATTTTTATGCATTTTCCAATCATTATTTAATACAAATATTTAATTTCAATATTTATATAATCAGCGCGCCAACTGTAACCAATCCGGGAGTACCTGCGCAACGCAAGCGCAGTTTAAAAAGTTCCAAAAATTGGGAGCACTGGTCCTCGGATTTACTCCAGAGCGAGATTTATTTCCAGATGAGAGCCCTTCTTCGGAGAAAGGTTGTAACTGAATTATCGTCTGCTACTATACTGCCTTCCTGATGAAGAAACTATACAACTGCATTTGAGAAGAACCGAGATATTCAATAAAACGCGTTTGCATCTGTACCTTTTAATGTATGAGACTTTTTGAGAAAAAAATTACTGTTCTTGGGTAAATCGGGCATGCTCTATTAATTAAAACAAGAAAAAATGGCCGTTTATTTTCTTCCTCAACGTTTTTCAGTCGCTGCGTTTGTTTCTCGCTTTTTTGCTTTAACTCATCGTAGGCTGTTGACATAAAATCGAGCGAATTTTGCATATCCTTCAGCTTGTTATCTGTACTTTTCTGTGAGTCAGTTATCCTCTGTTGAATGTCTGCAAATTTTGTATCCAGATATGTCTCCAGTGAAGGATCCATTTTTTTCTCTGCAGATTTTTTTGGTTCCCGTTTATCCTCTTGAGTAGTACACGTAGATGCTTTTTTATATCTTCACTTTTCTATTTCTGGGTTTTTGACTATAGAAATTCTGTATCTTTTTCCGCAGCTTTGTGAAATTGACCTTCGAAAATTCCTTCACTTTGCATATCGGTAATATATATTTTCCCCCATCAGCAAACTCGGACTTCTGTATTGATGCGCTTCAATATGTCTTATTCTCTTCAGACAATGTAAACAAGCATGTTTTATTAATTGTTGACTTTAACGCTCGTGTAGGAGCCCTAAATAGCTTTTCTGATGAGATTTTAGCAATTGTAATTTATTTTCGAACAGGTCGGCCTTAGATGTCATAGTTAATAAAAGAGGCAAAAAACTGGTGGAGTCCCTTGAATCGTGCGATCTAGCGCTCTGCAATGGTCGTTCTTTTTCTGATAGGCTTGGTCAATTTACCTACCTAACAAAAAGAGGCCGCAGTACTATTGATTTATGTTGGTTAAGTATCGACTGCGCAAATCTTGTTAACGATTTTTCTGTCTCCAATATTTCGGACCAATCAAATCATTTACTTGTTGCTATCGATCTTAATATTGTACTCGAGGGTTCTAGGGAAAGTGAGCCTACTACTTTTGTCGGCATATCAACGTCAGTAAAATGGAATGACGAGGGAGCGGACACTTTTTATACTGCCTTGTCAAATTCACCGCTTATATACAATAATGATGTTGACGCTGATTTTTTGTATAATAACTTAATTTCCGCAATAACGCATGCTGCCAGCGAATCTAATATGCTAGTACGGAGGGGCACTCCCAATACCTCCGGCCCTTATAAACAGAAAAATGTCTGGTTCAACTCGCTCGGCGCTCGTCTCAAAGGGATTGCTGCACGTATTTATAAGCAGTATTCTCGTAATCGCTCTGAGTTTTCCTTGACCCGTTATATCCAGTCTCGAGACTCATATCGAATAGCAACCAAAGAAGCAAAGGAAGAGCATTCTAAAACAACCCTTATGACAGTAGCAAATGTTAAAAATAGTGCGGAGTTTTGGCAGACGGCAAAATTGTTTGACACTAAGTCTGAATATGCAAACTTATTAAGCACCAGTGACTGGTTTCGATTTTACCGGGATATTTTTCCGCCCAGACTGTTATCAGATGGTAATTTTATATCAGTGTTGGACCCAGTTCTTGATACTGACTTCACCTTACTTGAACTACAAAAAGTTATCTCGGGTTGTAAAAAGAATAACGCTGCGGGTCCGGATGGTATAAATAATGACTTCTTCAAACATCTAAACCCCGAATGGGATCATTATTTGCTCAATATTTTTAATACTGATCTTAACTCCGAAAAAGTTCCTAACCAATGGTCTGTTGTTGATATGTTCATGCTTCACAAGATGGGCGACAAAAGTGACCCATTAAACTATCGAGAGATAGCTCTTATGAACTCAATAACTAAAATCTTTACGACGCTACTCACTGCTAGATTATCAAAATGGGCGGAAGCATATAAACTGTTGCCAGAGGAGCAGGCGGGTTTTAGAACGGGAAGGGGTTGCAGAGACCACTTATTTACACTTTATTCGGTAATAAGCATGCACTTTGCCACTAACAAGATATATTATTTATACGTCGTCTTTGTCGATTTTAGTAGAGCATTCGACTCAATCAGCCATACTAAGCTTTGGGCCAAATTAAATGACCTTGGCGTAAGTGGAAAAATTATTAGGATTTTGGTCTCGTTTAATGCCAACCCCGGTCTAAGGGTCAAATATGGTGAGTCATACTCGGAAACAGTCGACGTGACTCAAGGGGTTCTACAGGGTGATAGCTTCAGTCCTCTCCTCTTCATTCTTTTTGTGGCTGATATTGTGGACTTTTTTCTAAAAAAAGGTATGAGGGGAGTGTGTTCTAGAGGAGTATTGTGATCAGAATGGCCTTCAGCTAAATAAAAAAAAACAAAGATCTATATTTTAATTGTAATACGAAAAAAAGCGGGTGGTTAGTCAATTGAGACTTTCAGACTCCACCAAGATCAGACTACATTCAAGTCGTTCGGCATATGTAATTGATTAAAATCAAATTTGCAGTCTGTGTAACTTGATGGACTTTAAGGATCTTTCGCATTTTCTACTCCATTGCCCTATCCATAAAGAATTCAGAGCACACTACATTAAAAAATACCTAGGAGGTTCAAGTACTGACTTAGAGTCTTTCGAGCGCCTTTTAATTCCAGGAAATATTGACCACCTGAATGACATTTTTAACTACATTGTACAAGCGCTGAGAGATCTTTTATTATTAATGAGTGAGAGTCTGGTTTTAAGTACACTGATCTTTTATGTGTATTGATCTGTTGCGTCGCGTGCAATTATTTTATTTATTTACTTCTTTTAGTTTTTATAGCTATAACTTAGGATTATTCTGATACGACTTGCCTTTTAGTGTAAATCACATGTTATTTTACTTATTTGATGTGCGATTTCTTTGTATCTCATTCTGAATTTGTTTAATAAATGTTATTTTGAATTTTGAATTAATGCACAAAGTCGCCGAGAATCCTTACTAATAAACACATCTGCGCAGTTGTACTGCCGAATACAGGAATTTAATGACTAATGCCTGCAAGAACCCCCGAGTTTCCTGCTGGAGAAACTTAACAACTACAAATTTTTAAAAAATTGTTAAAGGAGTAGAATTATGATGTAATTATTAATTAACTATTGAATTGCAATTGATTGTTAAGTTTATTTAATACAAAATGTATCAATAATATAAAAGTAATTAATTACTTAACAGTGGCAATAACGCACATTATGACTGACAAGCATAACAAAAAATTCTAACAATAAATAATATCCATGAAAGGAAAAAAATTTCAATATTTATGTGAATTTTGAAGATTCTATTAAATTTAAATCAACATTTTTTATATACTTTATTTATTTTGATAAATATATTATTTATATTGATATTTTATGTATATATTTTTTTATATATTCATTCATATTTTTTTATAATAATCTGAGATCTGTCAGTTGAATATACATTGGTGTTAAAATTCTTTATTAAAAAAAACTAATATCCAAAAAATTATTCCCCAACTCGATTTTGAATTTAATCTTCCCATTTTTTTCGAATATACTGAAAAATGTACTTTATACGATCATTTCTCAATTTTTAAGATAAAATTACTGATTTTTTATTTATATGAAAGAATTTAAGAAACTATATTACTACAAAGACTAGAGATACAAATAAGTTATTTACAATAATATATTATAGAACACAACTGATATTTATTTTTAAATGTATATGATCAGTACAAATAGAAGATATTTGTATTAGAATAAGTGAGAAATGAAAAAAGCGATCGAGCCCTTTTTTGAACATTCATATTTTGATTTTGTGAGATTATTATTTCATTACAAATTTTTATTTATGTACACACTATTATACATGAAATATGTAGTACAAAAGTTCTCACGAACATTTCTGTCAAACAAAAACTGGGTCTTTTATAGAGGTTTTCGTAGTCCAAATAGTGCTACAAACTCCCTATTATAGAGGACCCAGTTTTTGTTTGACATAAAATTTTATTGAAACTTTTTTACTACATATGTTATGTATATCACCGATCAATTTTTTCATCTCTTACTTACATTATTCGGACAGAATCAGAGAATCGAATGTATTTTACAACAATATATATAACTTTTTATGTGCTTTTTTACAACAAAATCATGCGAATGATTTTTTTTGAAAACATTGTCCAATTATCTCACAATTTTTAAATTAAAAGCTTTGGATTTATTTAAAAAAATAACAATTTTTCTAATATCACCAAATGGTAATTATATTATTGAGCAACTAGAATTATTTTTGCTTGACAGATAAAAAATGCAGATGTGCTATCGAAAAGAAGGATCGGCGGTTTAAAGTTATCCTTGAATCCGGCTGAAGAAACTTAACATGTACTTGTGCTATTCGATTTCAGGAAATCGGACTGCAGAAAGACCGAGGATCCTTATGAGCAAAAACACATCTGCGCAGTTCTGTTTCTTTTATCAGGAGCTGAGGTGTCAGCACCACTCAGCACTATCCCAAATCCTGGAATTCGTGTAGATATGCTACAATTTCTGCAGATGTATTGTTTCTTCATCAGGAATTCTTGAAAATCGCTGTAGATATTCTAATTGAGACCTAATTATCTCGAGATTTAATGACAATTTTTAATAATGATTAGCATACTTAAATTCGTCTTTTCATTACGAATCCAACCATATAAGAAACTCATTTTTGATAAAAATGCAGTTGTACAATTTCTTCATCAGAACGGCAGTGTAGGAATCGTAATTCCTTAATTTGCCACATGTAGCGCTCTCATCTGGAAATAAATTAAAATCCGAGGACAGGCGATCACGGTTGTGGGCTGTTTCCCGCTATCTCCGCCACAGGTGTCCGATCTCCTTGTAGTACTTCGTGGCTATAATAATAATCGTTTCTTGAGAAATAAATTTATATAAAAACATTATTAATAAAGGATTTAAGGTTTCAAGTGAAGGTTTAAAAGGGCTTGCGACCCCCGTGGGAATTCTGAGTTGAGTGTGCGAGAGAGAAAGAATTATGGTAAGCATGCCCTAAAGAGTGGAGCTTGTTAATGAAAAAAAAAACTTCCACAGCCAATCACCGCAGGAATATTTTTATGAAAAAAGGGTACATCGGACAAAAAGCCTGGGTTAGGCATTGTCTTGAAACCGGTACCCTTGCAGCAGGGGGTAGATTTGTCGAGCGGACGGTTTTTGGCCTCGCGCAACATTCCCATTGTTTGAGATTAGATACAGTGGAGAAAAATCCAAATTTTGTACAATATTACTTAATTAAATTTTAATAGACTGCATTAGTCTTGTTATATTATTACGAGTAAATACAAAAAAATATTGAAAAAAATCGGTTAATATTTGCAATCCCTGTTGATCTTTAAAGATTTATTTCCTTTTCAATTATCTTTAGAATTCCCTTCCACGTTATTCGTTTATGAATTCAGGCATGCCACACAAATAATAATTGTCAACAATAGTTTCTGATATAGTAGTCGCACGAAGTCGAAACAATAAAGTTTGAAATGTCGAAAATGCTCTATTTGAAACATTTCATTGGGATAGTTTCAAAATATACTTGATATCCACTGAAAATGTTAAATTACAATTCTCAATATACTGCTTTTTGTATTGAAATCTTACTTTTTTATTGTAAAATAATAGTTTCAAACCAAGAATATATTTACCACATACGTTATAATTGTTAACAATCATTATACATAAAATATAGCCGCAAGAAGTCGAAGAAGTCAAAGTTACCCTACTTTTGAAAACTAATTTCTCGGTTTGTAACTATTATTTTATAATTAAAAAGTGAGATTTCAATGCACAACGCTTTTTTTCTAGTATAATGCAAAACTTAATTTCAAATTTTCACTGGATATCAAGTATATTTCAAAACTATCCTAATGAAATGTTTCGATTAGACGAAAATTCAAGTAGAGTATTTTCAAAGTTTGTTTCGACTTCTCGCGGCTAGTTTACCTGAAAGTATTGCTAAAATTATACTTATATGGTATGACTGGATTCGTATGAAAATAAGGTAGAGATTGCATTCATAAAATTTGAATAAATATTGATGATATTAAAAATATGCTTGATCAAAGTTGCCCTTCTTTTAACGACAACTTTTTCGGATTGCAAATGATTCTTGCTCACATGAAAAAATATCCTTATAATAGAAAATATTTTTGTTATAGATTAAGAAATTTCAATCGAAATTGTTGCTATTAGCGTTCGATTGCAAAAATGGGAAACTTGGGTTTTTTAAAATTTTCAATTATTATGTTCAATTTTCATGATAAAAGTGACTCCTAAAAGTATATGTCATTCGATCAGAATTTCAAGAAACATGCAAATTCGTTGAACGCCAGAGAAGTATTTTTGGCAAATTTTTTGGGAACTTTAACATTTCGTACATTTCTTTGGTAGCTAAAGATAAAATTCAGAAATGAATCTGAGAAGATTTTCTTGAGAGTGATGCCAGATGTAAATTACAGTTAGCGTAGGGCCTAGAACTTGCTGGGGTGAGGTAAAGGGTATGCATTATAGTGAGTACAATATGTATCGTGGGCGTGCCTAAATGTCTCCTCAATATTTGGCCGCCAGGATCAGTAATTACTTGCCTTGAATTTATTCCATGCAGACACTTCGTTGGCACCTGCTTTTTCATATTTATTTCAGATAAATTCTTCAATTAGATCCATACATTTGTAGATAAAATATCAATCTAGATGGAGCTTTCCGAAAAATGGTGAAATAATCATTACACAAGCCGAGAAAGTAGTCTTCAAAAGGAGGGTAACTTTGATCAAGCATATTTTAAATAAAATAAATGTTTATAAAATTTTGATAAATGGTCCTTGTATTTCATTATTTTCTGAATCCAGACATACCATACAAGTCCGAGCACAAGTCATATTTTTCCCTATACTTTCGAAGAAACTAGTGACAGGCGATCACCTTACAAATGCTCATGTCCCCAGCCCTCTTAAATCTTTCTGTTTAACATTTCTATAAAAACTTAGCATACCCTGTACACATAACTACCACGTACAGGCCTCGAACTCAATTAGAAGATCAAAAATAGTGTAAAAAGTGTCAAAAATTTGAAAAATAGTGTCATACAATTTTTCAAGTATTGAAATGATGTGTAGTTTGAAATCAAAAAGTGTGCGATGGAAAATTGACTTTATTTTTTAAAGAAATTTTCCAGTTTTCTAACCTTATCTATTAAAACTAATAAAAATGAACTTTAATGTTCATAATAAAATCCAACTATTTTTGGTTTAAAGTTCATTATTTGCGATTGAAAAGTCTACTGTTAAATGTTTGGTGAAAAATCCATCTTTTTGGTTAATAATTTCATTATTTGGTTTGAAATTGAATCATTTTGTTGAAAATTCTATAATTTTGTTGACAAGTCATACCTCTGGGTTGAAAATTCGACTTTTTGCTTTAAAATTAAACAATTTGATTAACAGTTTTTTTTTAGTTGAAAATTAATCTTTTTCTGTATTGTATTATGTATTTTCGGCTCGAAAATTCAACAATTTGGTAGAAAATTTAATTATTTGGTTGAAGATTGATGTATTTTCTTAAAAACTCATATTTTTTGGTAGAAAATCAATTTTTCGTTAAAAATTGCAACTGTCTGGTTAAAAAAAAATCTGTTTTAGTTAATGGTTCAAGTGTTTTGTTAAAAACTCGGTTTGGTTGGTTCAATCGGTAATTTTTGAAATATCAAATATTACATTTTTCGTTGAAAATTCATCTTTTTAGGTTGAAATTTCAACTCCTTGGTTGAAAATTGGACTACTTTATTAAAAGCTAATTTTTTTAGTTAAAGATTCATAATTTTTGTGTGAAAATTCATGTTTTTTGGTTATAAATTCAATTTTGTAATTAAAAATTTAACAAATTGGTAGAAAATTCCACTATTTGGTACAAAATGAAATTGTTTTGTAGAAAATTCGAGGTTATGTTTATATTATTACATTTTTTATTTTACTATTCAATAACTTTACTTACGTATGAAAACATATCCTTGCATAAACATCTTTACAACGCTCACAAACTGTACAGGCTACCACAATTTTTAATATTTATTTACACTAAATTATAATTAAATAAACTCTGGAAAGAACTACAAATATTGCATTATTGGGGCATTTGCGATACATGTGTGAATGTAAAGAAATTAGTGTAAGCGAGACACTCGCATGTGGAAAACCGTCATTTGTTTTCCACCTGCAAGTGTCTCGCTTACTCTAATTCCTTTATATTCACGTATCTTAAGGAGCGAGAAAGACAGATAAACTACGTTCCGCCGGGCCTGCGTCTAGGAACGCATCATCTAGAATTGACCCCTTTCTAGATGTTACTAGACGAATGCTATACTCAAAAGGGTCGCAGGTAAAACTTACTAGACGACACTAGATGAACTCTAGACGAACCCTCGAAAAGGCAACCGTCATACAATTTCCCTAGACGTTCGCTAGAGGAGCAGAGTCTAGAAAGTATCTAGAAATAATCTAGATTTCCGGTAGGGACCGTATATACTACACTATAATATGAAATCCGTATCATAAACTGACATCGATTTTGACCTATCACTTACGGTTTACGTGTCATTTATTGATAATAATAACAAGAACGTTAATTTATGTTTGGAACGTTCCCAAGCGGCGGACATTTACACGTTCCGGGAACGTTCCGTGCTATGAGGGGAGTATTTGACGATGAAGTCATGGGAATGCAGACTTTTCCGAGAAAATATTCTAAACGTAAAAGACATAAATATACAAATAGTAATATTTCTCAAGTGTAGAATGTATATTCTCAGGCACGTTCCATTCTTTTGTCTATTGACGACCTTTTAGTTTCACGAAATGAAATAAGAGATCCTAAATTTTCGATCAGTGGCACCTCAAATTAGTAACCTCAAATTTCGGAAAGTTGCATGTATTTCGTGACACTGGAAGGTCTTCACTCCAAAAAAGAATGGGACATGACTGAGAAAATAGATTTTACACTTGAGAAATATTACTATTCAGACCTTTATCACTTACTTTTACCTATAGAATATTTTCTCCAAAAACTCGTGTGCACTTGCAGTCCTATATATGCTAACCTTCATAACGGCTGACATTTCCACTTAGCCTAGCATTGCCGCGAAATATTTGAATCACTTTTTGATTATATTTTAATGATTGTCAGTTGGCAACTTGTACTATTTCCAGGAAATTTTACATTTTTCACGTCGTACGTCAACAAAAACACTGGCCAACGGACCGCGACATTTTCAACTGCGCAAATCGGAGCCGTCTGAACCATTTTCAATTGCAACACATAATATTGCGCAATCTTCGCATGAGAGTACGCGCATACTGTGTTTTTGTCCCTACGCTGCTGGTGTTTTTCATTAAAGATTCGCAGCAACCGTCTCTCGCCCCTTGAGCTGAGAAACTGCGTTGGTCAGCAGTTCTAGAAATGTCAGGAGTATTTATGTGTATATTATTATTGATAGTATTCATTGATTTAAAATCGACCTGTGCTTTTTCGGTACATGCATAGTTGAAAATGTTGCTTGCAGGGGGCGCATCGATGCAAGGCCGGAGCAGCCAATGACGTCGCTTGATAAAAAGAAGCTGCCTACTCGCGGTAGAGGTGGGGGCCCCCCAGCCTTGAAAATAAAGAATCTTTACGTTCCAAGGACACGGAAATATGGGAGACTTCACTGTATATTTAATACAATAGATAGACCGCATGAATTTGGAGATTTCTGTGTAAATTGTCTATAAAATCCAAGTAATCAAATTTTTGGTCTTTACAGTCTTGTAAAAAACAACAAATTTTAATTGTGATGTCAAAATTTTAATAAGATCGACGTTTCGGCTCGGCTTTGAGCCACTCTCAAGATCTAAACAAAATAATTTTATAAAATTAAATAAAATGAACAAAAGTTTACCTGAAGTCGATAAAAATTGTCGGAAAAACATGAATAAAAAACTTACGTAACGTCAATTATTTCGTAGTCATTAATAAACAATCCAGTTTAAAATCAAAAGATCTTTAAATCTCTAGCGAGATATTAAAGATCCATAACATATGTACTATTTTTTTAACAATAAGTCAAAGGCAACATTTGAAGACGATGACATAAACATACATTGAACGAACAGTCGGGTGTTTACAATAAGCAAACCTACAAATTCTCTTTACAATTATATCGATGGTAACATCAAAACAAACCCAAATGAGGCAATCGGGCCAAATTTCAAATATTTGAAAGTAGGATGGGTGTAAATGATTAAGGAAGCATGATCGAAATTATTTTAATATACTTTGATAAATTTTATTAATATTTAACGTTTCAATCTGTAAATTTATCGATTTTCTGTAAAATTTATTAATGAAGATGGACATTCCAGGCATGATGTGACAAACCTGTACTTTGATTACCCACTACACATTCTCTTTTATGTTCAGCTATTCTACCTTTTAATCTCCTGCCGGTTTCACCAATATAAAACTTTTTGCAACCCTTACAAGTGATACAATAAACGACACCCGACAAACAATCAATACTATCGAAATCTTTTTTTTTTTGCTAATTAAAAATTTATCTAAAGAAGAAACATTGTTAAAATACACGCTTATGTTAAATTTTCGCAAAGAACCCTTTAAACGTTCAGATAAAACTTCAATATAAGGAAGATTAACTTTAAGGTCTGTATTGACATATGAATTAATCCATTTATTCTTTTTACTGCTACTATTGTTAATTTCAAAAATTCTTTCTAAAATAATTTTATTAATTAATTGCAGCGGATAGTTATTAAGCAATAAAGTGGTTTTTAACTGATTTAAATTTTCTTCCCTATATTTCACATCACTCAGCTTTACACATCTATCTATTAAACCTTTAAACAGACTAACTTTTGTATGAAAATATAACATTAAAATTTTTGCAAGGGGAAAAAAACAATTTAAAAAAACGTATTTTAGAGTCCATCTTCATTTATAAATTTCACAGAAAATCGATAAATTTACAGACTGAAACGTTGAATATTAATAAAATTTATAAAAGTATATTAAAATAATTTCGATCATGTTTCCTTAATCATTTACACCCGCCCTACTTTCAAATATTTGATATTTGGCGCGATTGCCTCATTTGGGTTTGTTTTCATGTCACGATCGATATAATTGTAAAGTGAATTTGTAGGTTTGCTTATTGTAAACACCCGACTGTTCAATGTATGTTCATGTCATCGTCGTTAAATGTTGCCTTTGACTTATTGATAAAAATGTAGTACATATGCTGTGGATCTTTAATATCTGGCTAGAGATTTAAAGATCTTTTGATTTTAAACTGTTTTGTTTATTAATGACTACGAAATAATTGACGTTACGTAAGTTTTTTATTAACGTTTTTGCGACAATTTTTATCGACTTCAGGTAATGCTTTTAGTTTTTACCATATATATTTATTCAATTCGTTGTTTCGACTTTATATAAATTTGGTTCATTTTATTTAATTTTATAAAATTATTTTGTTTAGATCTTGAGAATGGCTCAAAGTCGAGCCGAAACGTCGATCTTATTAAAATTTTGACACCATAATTAAAATTTGTTGTTTTTTATAAGACTCAAAAGACCAAAAATTTGATCACTTGGATTTTATCGACAAAAGTCTAAGAACGGAGTTTGGTTTGGTTACCACCAACGGATAGTCCTAGTATTACGCCGGAAAAATGTTTAAAATTCCCGAAAAAATAACACACGTAATATTTTTAGTAAGGAAGCTAGATTAAGGGGTTCTTTTTGAAATATCCAAAATGTTAGAAGCATGGACATAGGTACTCTGCTTAACATACCGGTTAGAAAGAATAAGAAATCGGATAGAAATCGATTCGGTTTTTACACGGTTCTAACCGATTTCTGTCAGGGTTCCATTTAATTTTCTGAAACGTACCCGGATCCTAAATGGTACTTATCCAGTAAATGGTTACAGTGTTATGAAAATATTCTAACCGGTTCTTACCAGTTTTTATCTGCCAAATGGAAGCCAAAATTAAATATTGGCTAAGACCGAAGTTTCTAACTGGTTCCTAACCGATTTCTAAAAGGCACTCGACACTGAAAACTTTTTAACCGGTCCTAATTGGCTTCTATTCGACAAATAAGAACCTGAAATTAGATATTGGCAAACACTAAAAAATCAAGTTTCTAACCGGTTCCTAACCTATTCTTACACGGCACTCGACACAAAGAACAAGCTAACCTGTCCTAACCGGTTTCTATGCGACAAATGGAACCAGAAATGGAATATTGGCAAGGACCAAAGTTCGTTTCTAATTGGTTTCTACCCAATTTCTGCACGGCACTCGACTCTGGAAACTTTCTGACTAGTCCTAACTGGTTTCTATCCAGAAAATTAGAAACTGAAATTAAATATTGGCAAACACCGAAATTCGTTTCGGACCGATTCCTAACCGATTCCTACACGGCACTTGACACAGGAAACATTCAAACCGATCCTAAACGGTTTATAACCGACAGATTGGAGCCTGAAAGTAAATATTCGGTCTGGCACTGGTCGTTTCTCACAAGCGGTAAGAATTGTCTTGGTCAGTATATAAGGACCATTTCGACCGATACCCTCAGCGAACGATATTCTGCGTTAGGAAAGTGCGTTGCGTGCATTATATATAT
>CAKNXH010060136.1:55774-76170 GCA_932178445.1 Andricus quercusramuli
TAAAAGTTTGTCATAAGGACAACCGCAGGATTTCGCCGCGAGCGAGTGCTAATCTGAAAAATTGCACCCCCTCCCAGCGAAATCGCGGGAAAATTTTAGCCGTAACCACGTCTCACGACCGTGAGATAGGCGGTTACAGTCTGCGATGAATTCAATACGATGATCCGGCCAAAGTCTCGTGCACCCTGAGCACACGGAGCGGCCCAAGGACGACCGCCTTCTGCATTCTCCTGGCAAGAGTCTCAGCATTTTGTTGACACACAGGGATGCTTTTCAGGCTATTAACCAGTGAAACTGTGGCACCTCCAAGAGCGCCGATGATTGGGACGATTAGGTTAACAGAATATTCGGGGTATAACCTTCGCAACTCCCTTATAAGATCTTTATACCTCTCTTTCTTCTCTTTCTCCTTGGCTGTGACGTTTTTATGAGCTGGTGCCGAAAATTCGATCACGAACATGATTCGTTTCTCAAAGTCAAGGAGAACTATGTCAGGAGTGCGCAACAGAAACAATTGTCGAGAATATGAAGTTCCAGTATATACGGCACCTCTCATTTTCGACAATTGACTATATTTCCCTAGGAGCGTTTAGCGGAGTGGTATTTGGGCTAATTCCGTAAGAGTGACAGAGATGGTAATAAAGCCCTCTTAGTGCCGCATTCTGCCTTTGGATGTAGGTCGTTCCCGCATGAGTTGGACAACTAGATAATATGTGTCCTAGGTGCTCAGGGTGTGCATGACACGCTCTGCAGCTATCATCGGGAATATCTTGGCTCAAAATGTGGCGACGGTATGCTGGAGTGGAAATGACACCGTCTTGACATGCCAAAATGAAACCCTCCGTGCCCAACTTCAATCCGGATGATTTAAGGAAAGCATAACAACCGCCATACCACGCTGAAAAACCCAGTTCTCGTTAGATCACTGAAGTTAAGCAGTGTTGGGCGCGGTTAGTACTTGGGTGGGTGACCATTCGGGAATAATACTACTGCGTGCTGTTGGCGTCGAGGGTGTGGTGAGCCCACACTTGTAGTTCTTTACTACAAGAAACTATCTACCTAAAAACACTACCCGAATACTTAAGAGCTAAGTATTACTTAAGTAGCTTTTAAGGCTTAACGGTATACATACATACGTTAGCTCATACGATATCGACTGATCCTCCACATTTCTGTGGAAGATGCCGTGCATCTTCTTGTCGAGGATTTCTTCGCGGAAGTTTTTCTCCTGTTCTTTCTTGACCCGGGGCTTCAGGAGTGAGTATTCAAGATGCATAAGATTTGATGCATTTTGCTCACCCCCGGTATTTAAGTCAAGGCCGAGTGTTTCAGCAGCCTCCTCCGCTCCTTTGTACAAAAACGCCCCTTCGCCCGCTTCTTCATGTTTCCTGACCATTTTAAGAAGAGGGTCTTCTCCATTTGCAACTATATGTGCTGTATCCAGAATAATCCTGCTGTGAAGACATTCAAGATTCAATATTCCGCGACCACCCAGGCGGCGTGAGATGTAAAGTTGCGGAACAGAAGACTTAAGGTGCATGCTTTTGTTCATGTGCAAAACCTTACGCGTCCCGATATCAAGGGATCTGAGCTCGTCCTTCGTCCATGGAACCACTACAAATTAATAGAGTACTACTAGGACGGCAAGCATGTTCGTTGCAGATACTTTGTTCTTAGCCGACAGTTCGGAAGACCAAATCTGCCGGATCAGACGTTTGTATCTGCTTCGGAGAGTATCCTTTATAAATGTCACGTCCTGAACTCGGCTCTGTGGCACGCCCAGGTATGTTTAGGTCTCTCCAGCGCTAAGGTGTCGTATAGCGCTTCTGTCGACGAGCTCAGGGTCTTCGAGGATGCCATTAAGTTTTCCTTTCTTCAAATGAAACGTGGCGCATTTCTCTAACCCGAACTCCATTCCAATCTCTTGAGTGTACCCTTTGACAATTTTTAGAGCTTGATGTAGTTTCTCTTTATTTCTAGCATAGATCTTGAGATCGTCCATGTAAAATACATGAGTAACCTTATGCTTTCGATCTCCAGGTTTGCCACAGAGGTACCCTTCAGAATGGCGAAGTGCAAGAGACAGTGGCATTAATCTCTCTATGCACCTCACGATGTGTGTATGAACCTTTAAGCTTTCCAACAGACAGATGATAAGTATATGGGAGGTTCAATCGAAAGCTTTCCGGTAATCAATCCAGACCATCGATAGGAATCGTTGATAGGATGCTGCGTCTTTACAAACACATCTATCGATGAGCAGGTTCTACCGACATCCTGCTACGCCTTTCTTTGAGCCGCGTTGTTCATACATCTCTAGCCACACAGGTTCAATTGTATGAACAATCCTATCATTTAAGATCTTATACAGTATGTTCAGACAAGTTATTGGCCTGTAATTCTTAGGGTCAGCTAAGTTGCCCGTCTTCGGCAGGAGCACTGTGCGCCCTTCCACCAACCACTCCGGAATAGGCTCTTCCGACTTTAGATATAAGTTGAAAATTCTCGCCAGATGCTGGTGGATTGAAGGAAACTTCTTCCACCAGAGGGTCTTGATACCATATGGACCGGGAGCGGAATAGTTCTTCATGCCTCTTAATACGTTTTTCACCTCCTCGGTAGTGATTGGTGGGCATTCCTCCTCAGCTGTTATGAGGGCATTGCACAGTAGGGTGGGCCGAATTACACGAAAGTTTCTGAATCGAATCGTAATAGCACGGAAAAGTTGCTACTCGTCGCCCTGATCGCAATAAATTTTTTTTTTCTAAATCGGACCATATCTTCCGGTCGCACATCATGTTCAAAGTTTCGAAAAATCGTCAAAAATTGAACACGTTTTATGATTTCTTCTTAGTAAGTTATAGTAATCGAATTTCGTTCAAAATCGGTATGTGACCTCTTCTAAATATCCTTTGACTAAAGAAAACATTCCCCTTCTCACTCCCCTCTCCTGTAAGGGTGGGGGAGGGGCAAATATCGTAAAAAGAAGCCATTTTATGGTGGTTATTTTCCTCGTGTGAAGTGTCTGCTGCGATCGGCTAAGGCGTTAAAAGCGTTAAAATATATTATATTTAGAATAGTATTACGTAAATATACATCAGCTGCAATAGGATGGGATGGGAGGGGGGAGGTGAGCCTCAGCGAGGGTTGACCAATGGCCAAGCTAGGTAGGCGGCAGCCGGTTCTAGCAACGTTGCCAGACCGTGAGAAATTTCCCATATTGTGGGAAGTTTTATGATTTTTTTTTTTCAAAAAGGGAAAAAAGGGGAAAAAAAATTCCACCAATGGAAAAAATGGGAAATTTTAGGCCAATGGCCACTTTAAGCCAAAATTTGGTATTTAAAGTAAAAATAGCAACATTCATTAATGTTTTAGTTTCCACATGATGCCTGCTCTGAGCAGGGTTGGCAATGTATGATATTTCACGTAATATTCTTGGTTTTCTACGCTTATGTTACTGCGTCTATTACCTACCAAGTTTTCAACGTAAGCGTGACGTATATTATGTCTCATGAAAACCTACAGGCTATATATAAAAAATACAGGCTGGCTGCAGACAGAGGTATGACCGTACCTTAACTCTAGGCATTCGACGTATAATACGTTTTCTACCGTAATATAGGTAGAAAACCGTAGAAAACCCAGTAAGTTACATTTATAAAATGGAGGAGAAAAAGCTTGCATGGGATCTGGAAACACTGGGTTCTAGGAATTCACCTTACCGCTGCGCGCAACGTGCCAACCAGACAAGTCGCGAAGTGTCGAATTTCAGTGTTTTACTGTGCATTTTAGTGTTGATTAGAGAAGGAGTTTGATTGACAATGACGTTGCGTCGGCCTAATGTCGTTGCTGATGATATAGAGTCCATTTACACTAAGGCATCTTTGCCAAAGGTCTCTCGCACGAGAATTATACAACTTATCAAAACTCTTTACGATAAGTATTACTGCATCCGTAACAAGTTAAACAGGGACAAAAAATACCTGGAAACACAAAAAGAGTACACACAATGCATTTCTGACTGTCAAATAAAGCTTTTGACAGTCAGAAATGAATGGGGTGTACTCTTTTTGTGTTATCAGGCATTTTTTGTCCCTGTTTAACTTGTCTCGACTTGTCTGGTTGGCACGTTGCGCGCAGCAAGAAGGCGAATTCCTAGAACCGACTGCCGCCCACCCGGTTTGGCCATTGGTCAACCTTCGCTGAGGCTCACCTCCCCCTCCCCTCCCACCATATTGCGGCTGATGTATATTTACGTAATACTGTTCTAAATATGATATATTTCAACGGTTTTAACGCCTTAGCTGATCGCACCAGCACACTTCACACGAGGAAAATAACGACCTTAAAACGGCTTCTTTTTACGATATTTGCCCCTCCACCCACCCTTACAGGAGAGGGGGATGAGAAAGGGAAGTTTTTTTTAGTCAAAGGATATTTAGAAGAGATAACATACCGATTTTGAACGAAATTCGATTAGTATAACTTACTAAGAAAAAATCCCAAAACGTGTTCAATTTTTGACAATTTTTCGAAACTTCGAACGCGATGTGCGACCGGAAGATATGGACCGATTTAAGAAAAAAATTTGTATTGCGATCAGGGCGACGAGTAGCAACTTTTCTGTGCTATTACGATTCAATTCGGAAACTTATGTGTAATTCGGCCCACCCTATTGCACAGCTCCTTGAAGCTATTTATGTTCTTTGAGTCTTCTTGAAGTTGATGTTGGACCTCATAGACTTCTCTCCAAAATGCTTCGACCTCCTCTAGTTTGGGCGGATGGTCGACAGTGACTGGAGGGTCTTGGAAGAGTCGAGATGGGTTAGACAAAAACAGTTGATTTTCTCTGACCCACCTCTCCCTCCGCTCTAGACTTCTCTTAGCGTTAGATAGTACTCGAATTCTGTCAACAATATGCTGCCTGATGGTCAGAAGCTTTGACTTGTTGATTGTGTGATAACGGATCCGCAGTTCGCGCGCGAACTTTCGAACCTTGGCATTGAAAGTCCTGCCGGATGATATGTAGTCAATCACACACTGAATGCGGGACGCATACTGTCTTGCCCAGCCTATCTTTGTGCTGATATGATGCATTCGGCTTTTGGTCTTATGATCAACCGTTGATTTTGTTTTACGGTTTGCATCTGCCAAAGTTCTCGCTGCATTGTACACATCAAAACTTATAGTCCAGAGGTCGGATTCTTCGGAAAAATCTCCACAAAGCTAATCATCCAGTTCAGTCAGATCTTTGGGCTTGGGAGAAACCTTAATGTTGACGTTTCTCCGAGTCCTGAAGCATCATTCTTCGTCTATTGGATGCCTGTTCGCGGTTGGTCTCAGTGTCGCCACTCTTTCTCTGTTGCCGGCTTGTTCTGGCTGCAGTAGAGTAGGCGCTCCGCTTACATAGCCCCTTTTTCGGAGTTGTTCGGCATGGTTTCGCCGACGTTGACGCGAAAAGTGCGAAAGCTCTGGGTATTTCTCGCACCGCAGAACTTGCAGTCGTGCCATGTAACCTTTCTCGCTCGGGGGTCATACTGTTATAGAAGCACTCTAATAGGTCGTCATTGAGTCGATCCGTCCACACAAAAGTATTGAGATTCCGCCGGTCCATCGCATTGACTCCATCTTGATTGGCTCCCCCAACTCTAGGGTGGTCGGCATTGTTGTCCGACCTATTGTCGGGAGCCCTGCGCGTTCGATTGTTTTGAACCGCACTTACTACAACTATGTTTGGTGTTGTCATTGTTGTTCCCACGAGCAGCTAGGGAAAGGGTTCGTCCATCCTTCTAGAGCCCCGCGTGCAAGGATAAGGCTGATACTCTGAGAGGTCGCCCGGTATCTCAGGTCACCGTTTGAGACACCTCACCCAGGTGTCATTCAGCTTTCGGCACAGTGGTGACGCCTTCGCTTAGGGGATATTCTTTCGGGACCATCCCTGGACAATTGTCCGCGACTGCTGAGGACGCGGAGCGACCCAAAGACGACCGCCTTCTGCATTTTCCCCGCAAGTGTCTCAGCATTTGGTCTTGTGATCAACCGTTGGTTTTATATATATATATATGTTTGTGTGTGTGTGTGCGTCTGTGTGTTAGTTTAGACTATAGGATTATGTTTGTTTGCATTACAATAAGTGAAGAATGTGTCTGTCGTGTGTCCTCCGTCCGTCCTTCTTTCTGAAATACAATGTAGGCTAAGTATAGAAGCCCCTCTATAAATCGGAATTTTTTTGCGTGTTTCAAACTATGGCGCGCGTTGATGTAGAAATTACAGAATTCTGCTGCGTTTTTTATTTGAGAGGCGTTCTGTGAAACATCCAGTCTTCCACTTTGTTTTGAACGGATTTTAGTTTCTCAAATTTTAAAGATTCCCGTTGCTAAAATTACTGTCCCGTTTAAGAATTCTTCGTGAATTACATTTAATTCTTATAGAGAAAGTTCAGTAGAATTCACAAAAACGTAGGTCTGTAATTATCACGGATATTTTATCATATCAGCCACATCGTAACTAATTTCTTAATTTCTCAAGTACAAAATTTTCCGTGTGGAGGCTAAAATCGGGTACGGGCCGGTTAGGGCCGGATAAGAACTGGATAGAAATATTTTGTGGATCCAATTAAACACCGGGTAGAAACCGGATACGAATCTTACATGATGCCAGACAGAGCCCGATTATGTGTCGGTTATAACCCGGAAACAAGACCCGATTACGGCGCAGTTTGGACAGATAAGAACCGGAAAGAAGTATTTTGTGGATTCAGTTACAAACCGGGTAGAAGCCTCGGTGGCTCAGACGATAGCGCGTCGGACTTCCATGCGGGAGGTCTGGGGTTCGATCCCTGAGCCAGGTACCAATAGAAATTTTTCTATGTACTTCTACCGGGGCCTCGGTGGTTCGGAACCCACCTTAAACTGTAGGTCCCCTCAGAATAAGCTGTTATTGTACCAAGGTCGGGCTCCATGTCGAGGGGAATAGCCTTGGAGTTCGAAGGCAATTCTGTGAAGACTCGAAAATGAGTCAGCGTTCTTCTTGCGCTTGGGGGCTCCTACAGGAGGCACCACGCTCGATGGTCGCTGACCGATTTCGAGTAATGAATACACACACATACACTTATATAACACACCAGGACAGTGCTTCGAATCTGTGCATCTGCCTGATGACCTCAGAAGGATCGCTCCGTACACCCTAGCCTGCTAGGGAGGCTGCCGAATGACAGTGGATGAGGATCACTTTGCCTGATCAACGAAGGAAGACGCCGTTTACTGTGCGATAGGTATGCCTGGCACCTGAGAGGTATAATCTCAGAACGTTGATAACAACGAAAACCCACCGAGATCCAAAAACACTCGGCGAAGGATGGCCGGATTCGGAGTACTGCCTTGAGAATAAACGCGGGTGTGGCACAATAGGCTTTATAGCTTGAGCGCCAGAGGTTGGGACCTCACGCCCCCCCCCCCGCCTACAACTAACTACAAACCGGGTAGAAACCGGATACGAATATTGCATGATGCCAGATAGAGCCCGGTTAGATGTTGGTTATAACCCGGATACAAAAACCGGTTACGGCGCTGTTTGGGCCGGAAAAGAACCGTGTAGAAGTATTTTGTGGACCCATTTAAAAACCGTATAGCAATCGGTTACGAATATTACTGTTGCCGAATAGAGCCCGGTTAGGTTTCGGATATAATCCGGAGACAAAAACCGGTTAGGACGCGGTTTGGGAGTTTGGAACTAACTTCTAACCGGGTCCTATCCGACATTTTGTGCAGGGCAATGTCGTAGCCAGAAAAAATTGTCGGAGGGGGGGGGGGATATGCAGCAGGGAAAAATTCAGGGGGGGATTTGCAGCGGAACACAGGAAAGTATATGTATATAGTATGTACATGTTCCAGGAACTACAGGGGGGGCAAACCCGGGTCACCCCCCCCCCCCCTGGCTACAGTCTTGCACATAGGAATAGGAGGTGACAAGGCATGTCGCAACGGGGCTGAAGCAACGGTATTGCGAGAGAAAGAGCAGACTGTTCTTTTCTCACTTACTCTTCGTGCTTTTATAGACAAACATGGACGACCCCCCTCCCTCTCTTCTTATCAAACCCCGCGCCTGATTTAGGAAGCATGCGACTGATTCCCTCCTATCCCTGTGTCCATGGCTCGAACAAGACAGAACAAGACAGAAAAAAACTGTACGGAGTAATCCCTATAACGCCTTATACGCATTAAGTCTTATTACATAATTATTATGCGGATATTACGTCGCTATTGAAGAGTATCGCAATAATAGAATTCACTAAAACAGTGGAATAGTTCAATATCAGGGGCAGAAGCTGTTGAAATTTTATTATTTACAATTATAATTAAACGATAAACGTTTATTATAGCATCAGTTCAAATAAAATATAAACCACAACAGAACTCAAATAATCATTACTTTTACAAAAAATAAATACTTCTCAAAATAGGTAACATTAAACTCGAGATTAAACTACTTACAACTAAATGAATCAAATGAAGGTTTCTTAGTGAAAAAAGCATGTTTCCTATTAGATCGTCTTAAAAAATTTCTTGAAAGCTAGTTAATATTAATTTTTGATCAGGATTTTACGTGATGAAAAATATTAAACAAATTTAACATTGCAGGGGTGCTCCTGTTCGGTTTACTAATTCCAATATCAGGACGATATTAAATAAAGACGATAAAACTTTTCTACGTGATGTTTAAACAATTTTTTCATGGGAATTATATCTTTGATGTAACATGTAAGTACATCAAATATTAATTTTAACAAGCTTTTAAGAAGCTTTAATCAGAAAATGGATTTTTTCCAAGAAGAAATGTTTATTTATGCCACTTTTTTATACTATTGATTATTAACAATAATAATTGTTAAGTTTTCGCAAAACTTTTTTCTTACATTATCAATGCTGAGGTACTATTAAAACAGAGTAAAAAACACTAATTCAAGTAAAACACATTTACAGTTGCGTACTTATTTAGTAAATTGTTTATAAAAATTGGTAATTTAATTATTATCTAAAAATCTTGATTAAATATCAGTATTAACTTGCTTCGGTCATAGCTTATTGAAAAAAAGAAAATTTTCACGAATAAACATTCCTTTGGGTCATTTGTTTAACATGTTTCTTGTAAACAATTGAATATATTCCCAGTTAACAATTGCAAATCTAATACACAATGTAAGTCATTTTAGTTAAGAAATCAATGTTTTCAAGATTTGAGCACTATACTGAAGTACTTGTTTATGTAAATTGTTTATAGCAATTATCGTGTACAGAGAATTAATTATTTTGTTTCGTAGATCCCTAGTCCCGAAAGGCTCTCAGCTTTCTGGTCTCAAGAGCCACACCGGATGACGATGACCAAGCTGATGAGTGCTCCACCCAGCTCCGCCTCTATAATTAAACAGTTTAAGTCCTAGAACTGTCAAATTTCCAAAATTTTTCAAATAATATTTTTCATAATCTGGGTTAAAAAAAAATGGCATCTTCAACCATTGAGGAAAATATTCGCCACATTTCAGTATCAGATATATATTATTAAGGCTGCTATTAGTAATTGAAAACAGTGAAAATTTCACTTTTTAGGCCACCGTATTAATTATTCATAAGGAACTTTTCATCGAAAAAAAGCTTAAACGGCGATGGGACAACTCTAAATATAGTTTAAAAATCTTTTTTAAAAAATCTGCATTCTACAAGCACATCAGGGCATATTCTAAGGAAATTTTAGAACCACCCGAATGCCTAGTCTACGGAAACTAAAAAAAAAAGGATATATAACTATTCCTTTCCAATAAGCTGCTCTGTACATTGTACATTGAAATATATTGTTTCGTAAATAATTTCAACCTCCCACTATTTATCTTTTCCTCGATCTCACTTCTCTACGCTTCCTTTTCTCTCTTTTTTCCCTTAATTTTTCTTTCCCGCCTTCATATTTTTCCATCTTCCTTCTTTTCAGCAACTGCCCATTTCTACTTTTAGAATTGCCCATTTTTTTTAGAGTTGCAAAATTCGGCAGAACTACCCGTTAGAATATGCCCTGAAGCACATGAAATACAGTTACACTGCTCTCGCGAGATAGTTCCCCTTGACGTACGACATCCCAGGAATTTTCGCTCACGGTGCGGGGTCCAAGGGGACAGGAGGGGCGCTGCGAACACAGCAGAGACAGGCCCTATTTCGCGAGAGCATTTTTATTTTTTACCTAACTTTACATGCCAAGATCTGTAATTTGAGCCATCTACTTAGAAAATCTGACTAACAGAAACGCTTTCAGCATAAGGGCCTAAATAAATAACCAAATTGTCCTCATTTTTCCTACTCTTTAATCACTGTTATCAATATATAAAATCATCGTATCATGCGAATTTTTACTTGGCCTTACGTACTCGCTGGAGGCCGGTTTTCTCTCTTGGGTCTTTAACAGGGAATATTCTTCGGTCTTACACGTTTACTAAATGTAAGCAGCGTCTCTCGTTAGTTTTCGGTTGTGAAATAAGGCGAATGGTGATAGTTCTGAGTGAAAATATATTTCAAAGTTATGACGTGCTTTGAGGCTACTGTTCAAAAGTGTTATTTATTTAAATAGTCTAAATAACCAAATTTTCCTCATTTTTGTTATTTACTTATTTTTTAACCACTGACTAAAAAAAAAACTGTCACATAGCCAATTCTATTTTTCAGCTCAAGTCTACCTGCCAAGATCTACAATTTGAGTCATCCCCATAGTAAATCGGACGAAAAGAAAAGCTTCCATCAGCAGGGTCAAAATAATCAACTTCAGAATGAAAGCGATGTGGATATTTATGTAGTGTTGATGCCTGGGATGAAGGCCAGTATGTTTTCAGCAGCAAATTCGCAAACGTAAGAAACTGCGCACTGTTTAAAATTTGCGAAATCATGCTTTTGAAGATTACGATCAAGATATGAATCTTCGGGGAAAAGTTTATTTAAAAATTAAAGATATTAAAAAGATCTACAATTTGGTTGGTCTAACTTCGAAATTGGTTAATTTTTTTACTTGGAAAAAAATAAAAACAGGAAAAATGGGCCACTTTCCAATTTTGGCAATAATGCACGCACATCCTTCGAAATCTGTGAAAATATGTATTTTTGTAAGCTGAGAGCTTGTGCATAATTTCAGTAGAAAATAGTAAATATTTTGACAGGAAATCTGTTTATTATTCGGAGATTGTCTGTTTTTCAAGGTGCTATACTTATCAAAATGTTGAAATACAATGGAAGTGTAGAATTTTAATCCCAAACATTTGTAGTATCCAAAACACTACTCGCATATTTCTTCGGAATGAAGTTGGTCGAAAAGGACTGAAAGTAAGAAGATGCGTGTTTTTCTTATAAGCAAATAGAATAACTCGATTGATTTTTATCCTACAACATCGCGGTTCTAGTCCATGGACAGGTATCAGTTCTGAATGAATAAACAAAATAATGAATTCCTCCACGATAATTATGAGAAGAGACACTTTTTTTTGTATAACAATTATTGCAGCTCTAATTTGAAGGTAGAGAGCTCACATTTTTACAGAATGTAGGTAAAGAATTTAACTAATTGCAATTAACTTATACAAATTATAATTTGTTAATTGACTGTTTGCAATTGCGTTTAATTTAGGGACAACGTGCAACTAAGTGTATGATAGCGGAGTGGGGGAGGCAGCTTGCGCGTAGGAGGCGTTCACACTGAAATTGATTTATCGTCTTCAAAATGCGTCACGTGCAAAAATCTCGTGAACGAAGCAACATGCTAAGACATTTTTTCTTCTAATTTGGGCTGACTTTTTGCGCTGATTAACATTGCTACATTAAAAGTTGGCAAATGGTACATCTTATGCTTGAAATGTTAGAATATTTCTATTATCACTAATTGCACAATTTCTGAAATAATTTTTCCACTAAATGTGAACTGTAATTCATCGTTTTAAAGTTTCTTCAATCATGCTGGATATCTAAAATTATCGAAACCCGTAGATTCTGAATTTTGAACTTTCGCAGAGGTAATTTCAAAATTTTACAACTTTTAATCCCTTTTAGCTGGTCTACTTGGCAGCCTATTCGCAGGTATAAAGGAAACTTCTGCAGGAATTTAAAACTCGAATCTCATTAGCTTTAAACGAGCAGTACTGAAACGGCACTAGGCAGTGCCGTTTGAGTGCCGTTTCAGTGCTGTTCAATCGGCACGGATACGAAGAACATAAAGAAATCAATATTGGAAGAAATGTGTCTATATTTCTAAGGTACGCCTCTCTTTCGCAACATGAAATTCGTCTTCGCTTTTATGTCATTGCGTCTTACTTCCACACAAACAGTTAAGGGGCCCTCGAAATCGAGTGTAAATCGCAAATATAAGATTCAGGCCAAACGGTGGAGCAATTTTGTCTGATTTGTTTATACATGCTCTGAACAGTATAAAGACTTTCGGTAAAGGCCGCTTTTTCCTTTGGGCGACCCTAGCGAGAAAAGGAAAAACTACCATCTGTTATGACTCAAGTCTGCAGGGAATGAAAGGCCTCCTATGATCAACATTGATTCGTTCAGGGGCGAACACACCGTAAACGAAAACTAGGGGCCCCTACCCAAATGACTGGGTGGTTGTAGGCAGTTGTGGATGGATAATATCATGAAATGCAGACTTTGAGTAAAATGAAACTATAAACAATATAATATCTTATAATCAACTCACTCCCGAATTCATGCATGCAATATTCCCGCCGAATCAGAGTGATGCGACGGGCAAAGAGTAACTGTAAGGAAACCGAAATTTTTTTCAGCAGCAAAGAAAATCATGCCTTCGCCACCGAGTTACTGAAAGCCAGATTTGACAAAGCTGTCACGATACCAGGTACATTACAGTACCACGCTTTCATTCCCACTCAAGATGGAAAACTTCAACTCAAGATTCAACTGCCCGATCGGACAACTTTCATTTTTGAGGTGGGTACACTTCAGAAATTATGCCCCATATTTTATGCTAATAAATTATATACTAATATACTATTCTGAAGTTGAATTCGAAAATGTTATCTATTTTGGCGTATCTCATTCCATTTACGAGATACATTATATTCATTCAAAGTGCCGTTTCAGTGCCGTTCAATTGGCAGGGTGTACATAAACACAGGAAAACATAAGTGAATTTCTGTTGCGGGTAATTTTCAAGTGGATAAAGTTGAATTTTTTCGCATGGAAACAAAACAAGATTCAATAGAGTTGACATGGTAACCGTTTCCCATGTGGTGGGTGGATCTTAACACGTAAAGGTAATTTTTGTTGCAGGTAAAGATACTCTGAAATCAATAATATACAAGCTCTCTGTATAAGAAGGCAGATTATACAAACATGCAACCCTGCCGATGAAACGGCACTGATACGGCACTGGCGAACGGCACTTTATTTCATCGTTTTAAAGTTTTTTTAACCATTTTTGAAGAAATGTGTAAAACTGCGTTAGCTAAACGCAGGTTGTAACGTTTTATGGAAATGTACTTAAATAAGTTCTTACTATTTTCAACTTTTATCGTTAATATTGGAAGAGATGTGCATGAAACGAAAAGGTTATTTTTCATTACACTGAAGTCGTGACGTTTTGTTGAAATTGAATATGGTAATTTTTAGATTTGTCCCATTTTTCTGTACTTCTAACTAGGACTCGACATAAAGTTGAAGTGTTAGTGTCCACTGAAATGGAAGAGAAAGAGAAAGATTAATTTTATATACTTCATGTATGCATCTTTATATATGTATTCATTTTCTATATTATTATTGCTGAATAAAATTCTTAAATTCTTGCAGCAAAGATATTACATAGCTGAAATCAAAATGTTGTAAATCTGAACATAGCTCCGATTAAGTAGAAATTTGTTCACAGATGTTTCAAATTGATAATTCATTTGATAGTTTACGTAAAAAGTATGCAGTTTAAAAAGCAAAATGAAAATAAAAACAACTGGAACGCATAGTAGAACTTGTTTCAAAATTTCTATAAGTTTCCAAATAGTTCCAATTTTGAATGACATTTGAAACTCACGAATGCAAGTTATAAAAATCGAAAGAAAATTACTTTATTCAAATATATTTAAGTTCGCTTGATTATATTTTTTGGTATTTTTCTGTTTCAATACTGTTAAAACTACAGATCTCTTTTTCACAGTATCGTTTTTTACGTGTCCTTTTTTTGAATAGGATAACTTCATGCTGTTATTTTCAATGTGGAACAAATAAATCTGGGTTCCCACCAGTGGTTTGATTTTCGCATGACTGAGTATTATTTCAATACCTGTAATTAGCCCTGGAATAATTTCTTTTTACAGTGAACTATTCATATTTTTCGTGTACATATTTCTTCTGCCATTTGTTTTTCAAGGGCCCCGGAAAGATCACGAATATTTATAATAACTAATATAGTAAAAAAAATTTCAAACAAAACATTCTAGAGCTTTTAAAAAAAAATTAGCGTGAAAAGTTTTCTAATTGGCTTGAATACGTATTGAAATTTTATATTTATTCATTGTTTATACTTATATAAAGTCATGTATGAAAAGTTTCTAATAATGAAAGAGAATCATCTATAACAAACTCCTTTATATTCGAAAAGTGGCAAATCTAGCAAATTTTTTTTTTTGAGTAGGGAGTATTATAAAATTTTAACTTTATTTTGGATATTTAAATTTTTGAAAATATAAATTTACATTTCTGTGAATTGTATATACATAATTTTTAGGTCGAATATAAAATTCCTAAATTAAGAAAAGAAGCTCTTCTTAAAACGTTTCCCAATTGTCCGAAGTTATTTGTTGAAGATGTAACTCAGAATAATGTATTCTTATTCTCATGTAAAGAACACACTTCTGAAGTAAGTGCTGTTGTGATCTACGAGCATTTGCGCACAAGAATGCGTGAATTGACAAGAAATGAAATGTTACATATTTGTGATGAAGAAAAATTAAACGCTGCGATAAAGAATCTCTCAAGACTCTGCAGTAATTAATTATTCACTGGGTTTTTCACCGCGCTAGTAGAATATATATTATTACATATATTTTTACGTTTCGTTTATCAAGCGATTTATAATGAGAATGAAAATAAATATTTGTAACTCGTTAGCTTAAAAAAATTGTATGCTTTCAAATTCAAATGCATTTATACATTATTATAAATTATTTTTTCACTTATTAATCTTGTCAATCACTTTTTAATAAATTATTCCTTACAATACTTATACCCAGGTGCGAAATTCGGCCGGATGCCAGAGCTTGACCATCTGCCCAAAGTTGTCCCTGCTTTGTTAACCGATCTACGGTAAGCAGAGTTGAGCCGACTAAGGTGTTTTCAAGCTACCATGGTCCCACCGACGTTGGCAACTAACATCGGCAGCAGGCAGAAAGCCGACTGTCGGCCCAATGCTGGCCCAACTTTGGGCCGACCATCGGATCAACTGTGGCAGATTGGTCAATACGACCGCAAGAATGCGGTCGGTCCGACTCTGGATACAGCAGTCGGTTAGCAAGAAGTCACCTTGATGTAACCGACGATCGGTCAAACCTTGGCCCGAGTATGAGCAGACCGTCGGATAAACTCTGGTTCATTGTTTCAGAAAGACGGTGAAAGTACGGTCGGCCCGACTCTGAGCAAGAGATGGTCCGACCATCAGCACAACATTGGCTTGTACAAGTTATCATGATGCACCCGATGGTCGGTCCAACCTTGGACCAAATGTGGGCCGGCCATTGGATACACTAGGGTTCATTATTTCAAAAGGAAAGAAACTTGGGTAAGAATAGCTGGATTTTTGTGCAGACATGCCCATATCTGTACCGAAATTTAGGAACGCGTAGACATTTCCCTTTTTTTAAGAAAAAAATTTTAAGTTCCATCTTTATGATAAATTGTAAATGCTCAGAGAAATGAACATTTGGTGTAATTCTTAAAAGATTTAAAATTAAAACAAAAAATTTGAAAGAAAAAATTTGAGGGCTACGAAACCCTAAAAATTGTAATCGGTTTCAATTATTTATTTTAAAATTATTTAATTTATATTCCCGTTAACAGTTAATTTATTTTACATCTACATGATTTCGCATAATAATACGACCGATTCAGGTATAGATGTAGGTTCGACACCCCGTAGCGTTCGAAATTTTATTTGTAATATAATATTAAAAAATGTAATATATATATATACATATACAGGGTGTTCTTTTAACTTGAGACAACGAAATATCTCAAAAAATACGCATCCTACGGAAAAAATGTCTGGAATAAAAACTTTTTATTTTCGAGGGGGAAAAAAGATTTGTTAAAATTTACACCACCCCCACCCCCACAGGAGGTAGGAATGGGAGTAACTTTGTAATTTCAAATGGCAACCCCAATTTTTTATCACAGATTCAGATTCTCCTTTACGAAATACGTAAGTTTTATTCGGAAAATTTGTTTCGATTCGCGACAGATGGCGCTGAAATTGCGAAAAACGAAATTGTTGACACTACTTTTAACTCTACCCAGGAATAACGACGCGGACGTAGTAGTTGTCTATTCCCTTCGGGGTGCTTAATTTCGGTGTTTCCCCTTGCTTCTCACCACCCATCGGGGTGCTTGATTTCGGTGAGTCCCCTTGCCTCTCACCACAGGGATGCTTGATTTCGATTAATTTTTTTACAATAAGTGCTCAAAATGGTGTCCTCGCACTTCGATGCACTTGTTAATCCGAGCTTTGAAAGATTCCACACAACTGCGAATTGTGTCTGGTGATATTTGTGCACAAGCAGCCCTGATTCGCTCGATCATGTTATCACGAGTTGTGGGCACTTCTTGATACACGCGATTCTTTAGATAACCCCACAAATAGAAATCCGGCGCCGTAAGATCTGGCGATCTGGCAGGCCAATTTACTGGACCTCCTCTACCGATCCATCGTCCATTGAATTCGCGATTGAGTACTTCCCTCGCGATTGCCGCATAATGTGCTGGACAACCGTCATGTTGAAACCACATGTTGTGTCGCACTTCCAAGCTTAGGTCTTCCAGCAATATTGGAAGTTGATTTTCTAAAAAGTCACGATATTTTTCACAGTTCAAATTTCCATCAATAAAATACGGACCGATAAGTTGATCTCCAATTATTCCACACCAAACGTTCACGGACCATGGACGCTGATGCTCAACTTCACGCAAACAATGTGGATTTTCTACACTCCAATAATGCATGTTGTGCCAATTAACGTTACCATGGTTTGTGAAAGAAGACTCGTATGTGAAGAGTACTAGAAAAAAGAAATTCGGGTTTCCTTGTATCTGCTGAACCGCCCATTGACAAAATGTCACTTGGTTCTGAAAATCATTTCCATGAAGTTCTTGATGCAGTGAAATATGATACAGATGATAATTATTACGTTTTAATACCTTCCAAACACTGGATAGAGACATTCCGGAATCGCGGTTTAGTTCTCGAGTACTAACATGAGGGTCATTAGTGACAGCAGCTAAAATTGCAATTTCATTATCAACTCCAGTAACTGTTACTTGACGCTTCCTTTTTTTCGGTTGTACGCTTCCGTCAGTGATGAAGTTTCAGACAATCCGGTAAAAAGAAGCGCGTGAAGGAACACTTTCTGGAAAGCGTTGAGCATATAGCGTGAGAGCATCATTGATATTCCTGCCACTTTCTCCATAAATGAGAATCATTTCAATCTTCTGTTGCTGAGATAGAATTTCCATTGTAAAAGTAATAAAGTAATGTAATGAGGAAATACAACGACACCCAAACCAATTCAAACGAACGTGACCAACAACAATAACCCAAACGAAAGCAACCAACACACCCAAATCAAATGAACACAATCAACCTTCCTAATGAATAAACGTTGAGCACGGAAAGACGCGGTTATCGCTCGGCCGAAATGACGTCGAGGATTGTAGACAGTGGAGACTCGATGATATGTAATGTCTACATCCAAAATCGACTGTCGTCAACCAACTGCATTCGGGAATGGTTTTCGACAGTTTTATCACTTTTACTGTCCCGTTGCCAAAAGTTCAAGCACCCCGATGGATCGTGAGAGGCAAGGGGACTCACCGAAATTAAGCACCCCGAAGGGAATAGACCACTACTACGTCCGCGTCGTTATTGCTGGGTAGAGCTAAAAGTAGTGTCAACAATTTCATTTTTCACAATTGCAGCGCCATCTATCGCGAATCGAAACAAATTTTACGAATAAAACTTACGTATTTCGTAAAGGAGAATCTGAATCTATGATAAAAAATTGGGGTTGCCATTTGAAATTACAAAGTTACCCCCACCCCTGCCTTCTGTGGGGGTGGGGGTGGTGTACATTTTAACAAATCTTTTTTCCCCCTCGAAAATACAAAGTTTTTATTTCAGACATTTTTTCCGTAGGATGCGTATTTTTTGAGATATTTCGTTGTCTCAAGTTAAAAAAAACACCCCGTATATGGCGTAGTACTGGCTCAGTACAGATTGTCGGAGTCTTAATACTGACTGCATATGGTCCGAATATTATTTATAATTACAAAAGTGTAAATTTCTAACTTTTCATTTAATTTTAACACCTACTATTGCCGTACTCTAAAGATACAACAAAATAGGCATTCAAAAAATAAATAATAATTGATTGCGAGTATTTTGACTATAAATGGTAATGTCCTGCTTAGAATGAATATATATATGATTAAAAAAAAAGTTAAACAACCACCGCAGGGTAACACTAAGAGCAACTGCCATCTAAAAAGAAAATGTCAATAGCCCCCAGTAGAACCGCGGTAAAATACACCTATGGCCACGTCTCACATCCGTGAGATGGGTGGTCACAGGGAACGACGAAATCACAACGACAGGCCAGCGAAACCCTCGTGTGTCTTCAGGACACGAAGCAACCCAAGGATGACAGCCTTCTGCATCCATCTCGCAAGTGCCTTGGCATATTTTTGGCACGCGGGTATGGCTTTAAGGTTACGAACCAGTGATACTTTAGCACCTCCGAGAGCACCTATCACAAGGACAATTACTCGTACCGAATATTTTGGGTACAGTCGTTGCAGCTCTCTTTTAAGGTCTGGATACCTCTCCTCTTTTTCTTTCTCCTTTGCAGTGATGTTGTATTCGGACGGAGCCGAGAATTCGATCACGAATATCGTTCGTTTCTCGAAGTCTTGGAGAACAATGTCAGGCCTCGAGTGCGCAATGGAGACTGCTGCCCGAAAATCGTAGTTCCAGAAAATCTGGCACTTCTCGTTTCGGACAATTGACTCTATATTCCTTGGAGCGTTCGGCAGGGCAGGGTCGCGACCAACACCGTAAGAGCGACAAAGGTGGTAATAAAGTACTCTTCGGGTCGCATTATGTCTATAGATATACGTTGTTGCTGCGTGGGTCGGACACCCCGATAGTATGTGTTCTAGTCTGCACCTATCACTGGGAACTTCTCGACATAAAATGCGGTGACAAGACGCGTTGATAGGCGGCAGCGTCTTTACAGACACACCTGTAAATAAGCAGGTTCTCTCGACAGCCTGCTACACCTTTTTTCGAGCCTCGATGTTCGTACATCTCTCGCCATACAGGCTCAATTCGTCGAACGATCCTTTTTTTTAGGACAGCTGTAAAGATCTTATACAGTGTGTTTAAACAAGTTATTGGCCTGTAATTCTCTGGTCTGGACAAGTTGCCTTTTTTTGGTAGGAGTATACTGCGTCCTAACAACAGCCACTGCGGAATCGGCGTCTCCGATTTCAAATATGAGGTGAATATGCGGGCCAAATGTTGGTGTATAGAAGTAAACTTCTTCCACCAAAAGTTCTTGATACAATCTGGTCCAGCACCGGAAAAGTTCTTTGTGCCTCTAAGTGCTTTTTTCACCTCTTCGGCAGTGACTGATGGGCACTCCTCCTCAGATTTTATGAGGCTGTCGCAAAACTCCTTGAAGCGGATGATATTGTCAGTATCTTCTTTCAACTCTAGTGTTTTCGGGATCTTGTACACCTCTCTCCAAAAAGTCTCTACCTCCTTGGGCTTGGGTGGATTTTTTACAAAAACAGGGGGATCACTGAAGAGGCGTGATGGGTCAGCAAGAAACTGTTGATTCTCCCTGTTCCATCTCTCCCTCTTCTGTATCCTCCTCCTTGCGTCAGATAACAGCCTTATTTTGTCAACAATATGCTGCTTGATTGTCAGCAGCTTTGACTTGTTCAGTGTGTGATTCAAGGTCCTTAGTTCTTGGGCGAACTTTCGAACCCTTTCCGTGAACGGTCTACCAGATGTTATGTAGTCAATCACACATTGAACACGGGACGCATTCTGTCTTGCCCATCCAATTTTCTTGTTCAGTTGATGCAAGCGTC
>CAKNXH010060136.1:76570-106604 GCA_932178445.1 Andricus quercusramuli
ATATATCGTCTTGTAACTTGTCACTGGCGATCTCCAAACAAAAAAATTGGGATAATTCTAAAAGGAATAAAAATCAAACAAAAAAATAACTATTATTAATGGATTCCTCACATTTAAAATTATTTGAAATCGGTCCCAATCTCGTATGATGTATAGAAGGGAAGTTTATACGATTTTATGTACGTAAGAATTTTTCATTACCTCTACACGTGCGGATTTGAATAAATTTCGATTTCAAATTATATCACTATCTTCGGAGAGCTTCAAAGAAGCATTATGCCAATTTGGACTCCTGTATGTATTTTTCCTGTAAAACAGTCTCAAGTTAAACAGACTGATTAAACATTGCTGCCCAATTATATAAAAATAATTAATATGTCGTCCATTTTATACAAAAATATATTTATTAGTGAGTCAAGAATGCTTTTGTGTCAAAGGTTTGATAACAAAACAAATTCCTTTCGAGAAAAAGGACTATTAATCAAAAAGCGTTTTCCGTTCGTAAATTAACTCCGTTCTATCTCAAGAATGAATAACTTTAGAGGGATAACGTCCATTACGGAAAATGTTCATTTCAATTCATATTTTCGATTCTGCCAGAACTTTTTTTTTCAAATAAAACAATATTACTCAGCACAGTGGCGAACGCAGGGAGGGGTTTTGGGGGTTTTGGGGGTGTATGAATTAGGAAAAGATTTCATTAATTTGAAAGTCCTCTAAAAAGCTAAAAGAAAAGGTATTTCTTATTTTGCAGTAGATTAAAGCTAAAAGAAAAGGTATTTCTTATTTTGCAGTAGATTATGTTTTGTTATATAATTGAATAAGTATTATTTTCAAATTCGAGTAGATTAAATATATTTTAAGTATTCTTATCGTACCTTCAAAATCAGTGAACGACACAACTATCAGTAAACGACACCCAACAGAAGGAAGATTTTAGGAATTGTACGTATTTTTTTAGTGATATCCATGTTATTATGATTGCTATTCCATTTATTATCTAAAGCAACTAGATTACATAATATTGCTTACACAATATTGTCGTTCACAGAAAATGTGGTGTCGTTAACTGAATTTAAATAATATATGATATAATAAATATAACTATAGTTTGTCAGAGGATAATTATATTACTGGGTACTGTCTAAAAACTATAAAAATCTACCCTTACAGATGAATCCATCTTCGTTACCAAACGATTGAATGGATTAGCTCTTGTCAATGTTCATAGAGTCCGACAAATCAGCACTAATCAAATATTACATATCATGGCTAAAAAACCGAGGAAAATGAGTATAGCACTGTAGCTGCGACAACTTGATAACAGAGTTTAATTGTTTGTGAAAATTTGTTCATTAACAATTAGCAGGAATAGTTTTAATACATATAAGTTAGACGGTTGCGCCGCCGCGCCACGCCGCTGGCCAACTTGCTTCAAAACCGCGCCGTCGCTGATTCGAATTCGGCGCCGTCGGCGTGGCGGCGCGCCAACGTGATCTTAAGTTTACATGGTACCGGGTTTAAATAAATATCTTATGCTGGAAATTGATATTTTGTTCCTTCCTATTTTTCAAAATAACGTACAGCCCACAAATATTGACCGATTTTTATAAAAAAATTTTTTTTAAAAAGCTGATGAGACTTCAGAGAGAGTTTTCGTGCCTGATTTTTAAATAAGTTAACGATATTCCAATATTATATGATGAACAAAGAAATTTATTGTAAACAAATTATTTGTTGAAAGAATGTTTTCTATGATTATCCATGATTTTACATTTTTTTAAGTTCTATTGCAAGAAATTTGGATATAAACAATATAATGATGAAGACATTTCTTCTTAAGATTTTTATTGTCAATATTATAAACAAATTTAATATACAAGTGCATTAATCAGGCATTTTTTGACGGAAAAATTCGTTTTTTTTCTATGTCAGTTTTTTAAATTAGGAACTTTATGATCATTTTATCAAAATTTATGATTTGATGAATTATCTCAGAATTTTTTGAAACAAAATTTTTCCATTGACAGATACCCGAATAATGCATTTGTTCAAAAAAATCATAAAATTGCTCAACTATTCATGAATGTTGCTGAATTTATTATGAATGTCCCAATTGAAAAGTCTGATATAAAAAAGGAATAAGTTTTCCGTCAACAGATGCCCCAATAATGCTTTTTTTGTAATCAATTTATTTAAAGGTAATCAGAAAATTGATAAAAAAATGATGAATTTTGCTGAAATTATCATAAAGTTCCTAATTAAAGAAATTGAAATTGAAGAAAACGAATTATAATTATAAAAACGTAATATATGTACGAAATAAAAATGTTTGGCATAAAATTTGACAAAAAACCTAGGACAAGTGTTGCAATCTCGAAAAAGGTTGATACATTTTTTTATGAGACCCCCCCCCCTCCCCCAATATTTTCGGCGTTCACCCCTGACTCAGCATAGAAAGGAGAATAATTTTTGTCTCTAAATTTTGTCCATATTAGATTTTGTATAATGAAACATGAAATTAATGTTAACCTAATTTATGGTAATTTTAGAGGTGATTTATGGTACCTTGCCATAAATTACCTAAAATTAATTTTTTTCCCATACATTTCCGGAAATTTATGAAAAATTCTCGTAAATTATGGTAATATAACAAGTAAATATCGTAACTTACCATAAATTACCCAAATTCATTTCTAAAAATTTCCATATATTTCCATAAATTTATAAAAAAATTCGGTCATTTATGGTAATTTTACAGGTAAATATGGAAACTTACCATAGATAACCCAAAATTCATTTTCAAAAATCTCCATGAATTTCCGGAAATTTATGGGAAATTTTGGTTATTTATGGTAATTATACCGCTAAATATGGTAAAATAGCCAAAATTCATTTTTAAAAATACCGACAAATTTCTGAAAATTTCGGTCACTTATGGTAATTTCACAGGTAAATATGGTAACTTACCTAAAATTCATTTTCAAAAATTTTCATAAATTTCCGGAAATTTATGAAAAATTTTGGTCATTTCTAGTAATTTTAAAGGTAAATATGGTAACTTAACATGGATTACCCAAAATTCATTTTTAAAGATTTTCGGAAATTTATGAAAATTTTCGGTCATTTATGGTAATTTCACAGGTACATATGGTAACTTTCCATAGATAACCGCAAAATTCTATTATCTACAACCAAAATTTCCTTACAGTTTTTACCGCGAGTGGGCTGATAATCATAAATTGCGAGCTCATAGACGCATAATTTTCATAATAAAACTTTCCGACGTCACGTTTCAGTCCCCAGGGAGTAAAAAGTAGAGCTTTAGTCCCGCTTCATAGGCGTGGAAAAGAACTGAAATCATGCATGTGTAATAAATACTTTATTTTTAACCCAATTCTGTAGATAGGCAAGGGGGTTCCTGGATGGATTAGTATTAGTGTGTGTCTCTCTGTGTGTGTGTGTTTATCCTTGTGAGGCTGACATGGAGGCCATTCTGCTAAGCTTGTAGAACATTCTCGAAGGTCATGATGACGTCACAGAATAATGTTGCGCAATTGTAAGAGCCGAATTGATGTCACCAGGTTCAAGGTTATTACGAGAAAAACAAGAATGATTCATTGCTTCCTTATAGATAAAAAATTCATGTAGTGCGCAAATATGCAGGCATATATATGTGAAATTTGATATGACAACCTGTTTTTGTCTAACGGACCAGGTTGCATCCGATAGCTACTGCAGTTTAAGAATTGTAAGATCCGAATTCGTGTAAACATGTTCAAGGTTATTACGAGAAAAACAAGGATGATTTATTGCTTTCTTAAAGATAAAACATTCATTTAGTGCACAAAAGATGCAGACGTAGAGCTAAATTCATGTAAATAAGCTCAAGGTTATATCGAGAAAAACAAGGATAATTTATTGCTTCCTTATAGATAAAACATTCATTTAATGCACAAAAGACTCTACAGATGTAGTGGTTCGTGTCCGTGCTAAGTTTTCTAGAATATTCTTGATGACGTCATCAGATTATACTGTGAAATTTCTGAAAATAATTTCTTTCGTGAACAACTTAAAGGTTATTGTAATGATGCATTACATTTTGCGATGCAAAAATATAAATCCCGAAAGTTTCGATTGTAGTGTAGAAAGTTCTAGAACATTGTTGCATCACTTGATGCAATATTGTGGAATTTCAAGAAACGAATTTTACGTGTTTCTAGGTATTGAACATTCTAGAACATTGTTACATCACATGATGCAATATTGAACAATTTCGAGAAACGAATTTTACGTGTTTCTAGACGTAGAACGTTCTAGAACATTGTAGCATTCTGTGACGAAATATTGTGCAATGTCGCGAAAACAAATGTTACGTGTTTCTAGATGTGGAACGTTCCATAACGTTGTTGCATCATATTATGCAATATTGTTCAATTTCGCGAAAACGAATTTTACGTGTTTCTAGATGTAGAACGTTCTAGAAAATTGTTGCATCATATGATGCAATATTTTCTATTAATGGAAGTTGCTGACAATCTTTTGAATATAGGGCCGCATCAAAAGCATGTTCCATACAATGTTGCATTTTATTTAGATTGCAGATTTGATGATTCTCGTTCAAAACTTAAAATTTATCGCGAAAAGATCGTATAGAGTTGTTCATAAATGAATTTAAAAAAATTGCGCAAAATAATGATTCTCAATTGACGTGCATTGTACCAATGGAGAAACTGACTCCAGAGCAAGAAGCAGAGTTTAAGTCTGATGAAAACTCTCATATCTGCGAAAAACTATTCGAGCAAGATGACATAAGACATCACGACCATTGCCACTTTACGGGCAAGTTTCGTGGTGCAAGTCATCAGAGCTGTAATGTGAATTACTAAGATTCACACACTGTGCTTGTAGTTTTCCACAATTTATCGGGATATGATTCTCATTTTTTCATCAAAGCATTAGCTAAACAGTTTGAGGGCAAGGTTAAATTATTACCCGTCAACATAGAGAAACACATCTCGTTCACTAAATATGTTGCTGACACAAAAGTAAATCTTCGGTTTATAGATTCGCTTCGTTTCACGCCGAAATTTTTGAAAATTTCAGAAAAAATTGTTTTTCAACCTATAATCTCGATCCCTTGCAATACTATACAGCTCCAGGACTTGCTTTTGATGCGATGCTCAAATTAATCGGAATTGGACTTGAATTATTAACAGATCCTGAAATGATTCTTCTCATTGAGAGGGATATTCGTGACGTTCTAGCGCAGTGCTCAAATAGATATTCCAAAGCGAATAATCGATTTATGGCATCAGATTTTAATGCAAGCGAACTTGAATCTTATATCTCAGATTTTGATATTAACAATCAGTATGGTGCGACAATGAACGAATGTTTACCTTTTGGTGGTTCCGAATGGGTACTTAATCAAGATATCAATTGACAAAGTATTCCAGACGGTTCACCAATAGGTTACATTTTGGAATATCCTGCAGCATTGCATGATTTTCATAGAGATTTACCTTTCGGTCCAGAGCACTTTGTACCCCCAAATTCCTCACGCGAAATACCAAAACTGATATCGAGCTTATTGCCAAAGAAGAATTACGTAGTCCACTACAGAAATCTGAAAAAGTATTTGAGCTTGGGACTAAAAGTAACACAAATTAATAAAATTTTAAAGTTCGAGCAAAAACCTAGATTAAAAGAGTATATTGAATTGAATACAGAAAAACAAAAAAGGTTTGGCAATGATTTAGAGAAAAATTTATACAAGCTAATGAACAATTCTGTCTTTGGCAAAGCAATGGAGAATGTTAGAAAATATAGAGATATGATATTGATAACAAAATGGGATGGAAGGTACGGCGCAAAAGCTCTGATTGTCAAGCCAAATTTTCATAGCTGCACCACATTCGAAGAAGATATGGTTATTATTGAATCAAAAAGACTTCAAGTTGAATTCAATAGCCCAATTTATGTAGAATTTGCTGTTATCAATCCCTCAAAAATAATTACCTACGAACTTCATTACAACAACATTTTACCAAATTTTGGAAATCGCGCAAAATTGCTTTATATCGACGGTGATAGTCTCATCAACCATTTCACCGGTCCAAACATTTAAGATTTCATTAAGCGAGATATTGACAAATTTGACACATCAGATTATTCTCCAGATAACTTTTTCGGAATACTGCTGAAAAATAAAAAAGTATTAGGGCTAATGAAACATGAGTGCAGTGGAAAAATTATCACAGAGCTTGTCTGATTGAGAGCGAAATCAAATGTATTCAAAATTTGGAGTGAAAGGTCTGATAAAAAGAAAGCTAAAGGTGTGGAAGGGTCTACGATGAGAAAATTTACATTGATTGATCATAAAAAGTGTCTCTTAAAATATGAAAATTTAACAGCGTACCAAAATTTGATCCGCAGTAGAAAGCGCGAAGACCACACCATAAAACAAAACGAAAATTGCACTAGGCTGGCACGATGATAAAACAGTGCTTATTCCTGGAACGATAGATACACTTCCATGGGGATATGCCAAAAGAATTTATAAACACATGGAAGTTGATAATGTACATAATTAATCTCATGTATATATAGTATTTGTATATAGTACTTATATAAATTAATATTGCGGATTATAAAAAATGAATGTCTCAGGCTTAAGATGGCCCAATATGTCAAAGGCATTTTTTGTTAGAGTTGGATTTTTTGTTTGTTTGAATATTATGTACGAATCTGTCCCGGTATATATTATCAGTCACGGACGCATTATTATAATGCAATCAAGTGATCTGACAGGAGCGTTTGCCTTGAACCATTGGGCAAAGCCTGGTTTTTACCCCATCATTCACGGACTGGGTTGCAGACAAGTCCATGATGAGGGACATACAGCTTAAGGTGGGATCCGAACCACCAGATCCTCAGTAAAGGTACATAGAAAAATTTCAAGAGGTGCCGGATCCGGGATCGAACCCTGGACCTCTAAGATGATGTCCGAGTGTCTAACCAACTGAGCCACAGAGGCTCTCTTTTTTTATTATTGAGAAGCTGTAGACTCCGGAAGCAACGATCATGGTTCCTTAGAGCAACCAATCCTGACGCAACTGGAACGTGTACGTCATCCGCTTCTGCTCCTTCTGTCCTACACGGTAAGCAAGAGCGGGAAATTTACGCGAGATAACATCGGGCAACACTGTTCCTTGGAGTCAGGTCTCTAGCCGCGGATGACCTTACGCGGCAGACGGGACAGTTGGAGATGAAGGTTTCACCTCTGGATACTTTTTTATAGCTACCAATCTTTGTAAATTGTTTTGAGGAACAGTGTTGACGGACCCGATGAAGTGATTCAAGAAAAACAGCCTTTTCCATCCGGTTCGCGATAGAATGAGCTTGACGCTGGCAAGCCGGAATCTTTTGAGTCGGCTAATAAATGAAGCTTTCATACCTCCTAAACAGCCGATTATGAGAACTACAAGATAGACTTTCTAGCCTTGGTACAGCCTGCTCAGGTCAAAAAGAAGTGCTTGACATTTCGCCCGTTTTTCTTCCTCCTTTGCCGTAATATTACCATCGGCTGGTGCCGAGAATTCAATCGCGTAAATGATCTTGTTCTTCAGATCTTGGATGACAATATCAGGCTTCGTAGCACTGATACGTTGAGTGGTGCAGAATGAGAAATTCCATTAGATCTTACACTTATCATTCTTCACAACGGACTGGAGTTCCCCCTGGGCGTATGGCAAGACGGGCAATAAATCAACACCATAGAAATGCCTAAGATGGTAATATAACACTTTTAGAGCTGCATTGTGTCTCTATGTACGCGTAGCGTGCGTATTTAGAGCATCCACTGAGAACATGTCCAAGTGTTTCGGGCTCTTGCTTGCATGCTCGGCAGTTGGTATCGCGTACAGGTACATTCATTATGCGCTCGCGGTAAACTAAGGTATCTATAACGCCGTCTTGACAGGCAAAAAGAAATCCCTCAGTCTCCGATCTCAATTCAGCAGACTTGAGAAATACGTTGGACAGACCTATCGAGAGCTCTTCTCTACGTATGATGCCGTAGAATTTACCATGAAGGGGCTTGTCAGCATGTTCTCTTAGTAGAAGCGTGTGTTCTGCTTCCTGTATACGAGTTTTGAGCACCAGAGGTGTTAGTGATGCTAGGCCATGTGTCGCTGGAAACAAATGGAAGGCCAAGCTCCTCTGCGGACCTATTTGCGGCACGGTATAGAAACGCCGCAGCATTCACGACTTCATGTTGATGTACGAGTCACATAAGGGAATCTGTGCTATTTAGAACTGAGCAGGCTGTAGCCAGAACCGTTCTTCGATGAAGACACTCTTAGCTTCTGTAACTCATCGGTGTTCCATTACACTGCACCAAACGTGAAGAGCAGCGTAGGAACGGCTGGCAAATTAGTCGCCTGGATCTTATTCTTTCCAGATAATTCGGAAGCCCAAATTTTTCTGAAAATTTGGCGATATCTTTTTCCAAGGGCCGTTTTTAACACACGCACATTTTGGGTTTCCGTTTGCGGTATTCCAAGATATGTATATTTATTTTTTTAATACCGAAATGTTGAATGGTATTTCCGCCTATGTGTTGAACATCCTGATCGTCACGCGATGATGTAGTTCCAGTCTTCCTTGGTGTAGGTGGACGCAAACACACTTGTTTAGTCCAAAGCTCGTGCCAATCGGTTTAGGGTACCTATTTACCGCCTCCATAAGGATGTTAAGGTCCTCTTTCGCGGAAGCATAGAGATTAAGGTCGTCCATGTATAAAAGGTGATTGGCCTTATGTTCTCTTCTGTTTGGCGGGCTACATAGATATCCAGAGCTCTTGCTTCGGAGCACAATAGATAGAGACAAGAGGGAGACGCAGAAAAGTGTTGGACTTAGAGAGTATCCTTGGAAGACCCCCCTCTTACATGTGATATAGCTTGTAGTCACTTGTCTTTTGTCAGATGTTATGACAAATCTTGTCCGCCGCAAGAGCATAAGCTATTTTATGCATCTCACTAATTTTGGATTCACCTCCAGGCACTCAAGGAACTTAATCAGTAGCTCATGGTTCGTGTTATCAAATTCCTTACGGTAGTCAATCCAAGTCATGGACAGCTTGCGTCGTTACCTGATCGAGTCCTGGGTAATACAACTGTTTATTAACCGGTTCTCCCTGCAACCTGCCAGCCCTCTCTTGCATCCACCTTGTTCTGCTATTGCACTCTATAGTCCAGGCATTACGTCGGGAAAATGATTGAAATTCCGTAATAACTGACAGAAGAAATGTTTTTAATGAGAAAGTTGCGTTGAGGGGTCCCTTTTAACATATCAAAAACTCTAGAACAGATCAGTTGCCAAACCGGGTTTTTTTTTCGAAAACAGTTCCAAAATTTAGTTTTGCATGGACTGATAATTCCGATTTCAGTTTAGAGCAAAATGCCCAACAGAAAAAAGAAAGAGGACAAAATTATAAGAAAATTTGTTGATAATAATAATCCGCTATCTTCTATAGGTTTCGAGTTAGGATATATTGAAAAAACCCCACTTTTTTGGATTTTCGACGAAAAATCACTAGTTTTCAGAACAAACTGTGTACCTTTGCACCTAATTACCATACGGAAAAGTGTTCCACAGGTGAGTGAAAGTAGACTCAATTTGCTGTGATTTCAAAAAAAGAACAATGTCCTACACGGAGAAAAAAATCGCACTGTCATAGTAGGTTGAGCTCTTAGATATTACAGCACGGATCTTCATGTGTGAAATTGGTATGAATTCCTACCAATATTGGCATCAGGTTAGACAATTTTAGCATTAGATGGCTCATACCATAAAGAAACTTTGCCTTGCTATATTTGTAAAGAACTCACTCTATTAGAGTATGAGTACTCTTACAAAAGCGATGTTAGGCCACGCCTACCGGTGCTTGCTGTGAAGCTAGGCTCGTAAGTAGGCGAGGCCTAATATCTCTTTTGTAAGAGTACTCATACTCTAATAGAGTGAGTTCTTTACAAATATAGCAAAGCGAAGTTCGCGCTATTTTCTTGAGGGACAACGGCTTCAAAAGTATTGAATGAAACCTGCGACAAAAGCATGACTCGTGTTCTTACTATTATAGCCATATTTTTTTCTCTGTGTACCTCTAATAGGTCATAAGTTATGACCCCTCAAAGTTGGCAATTTTTGCCTGTTTTTACGGGCAAAAAAGTGGAGTACAGTTTTTCCAAAATAAATCAAGTCAGGTTTAGTTTACATTGACTATGCCAGAGGATGGAATAGAGTCTATAAAATTCTGCGTAGATCTAAAAAGAAGGTCTTTTTGATCTATTATTTTGGGTATTGCAAGGTTTCAAAAAAAAATTTTTTTTTTAATTTTTGACTAAAAAAGCGAAAGTTGTGTGTGTTTTTTTTAAATACCTCGTTTCCCGTGCATCCTACGGCAAAGTTTATATAAAACAAATGAAAGTGGAGTCAATTTGGCGTAATTTAAGAAAAAAACTGTCCTAGCCCTAATAGGTCACGAGGTATGACCTTGGAAAGTGCACTCTTCCTGCATAGAGGCACCTGAGCGTACCGTAAAGTAGAATTACGCTCATATTTCGAAGTTTTTGTCCCAAGTAAGTATATACATTTCATTTGTCATGTATAAAAGGTATTTTGCGATAGATAAATAAATAATGTTTATAACAAAAGCTTGCTTTCGCCACTTTCGATTACATTTTTGCCTTTTTTTAGTACTTTCGTGGCAAAAAGTGATTCTAATTGATTGAAAATGTGAGATATGTTTTTTTATCAATGAACAAATATTTTTTATTAAGAATTATTTATAAAAAAATCTTGCCATAGCCACTTTTGAGTACTTTTTGAGTGCTTTCCTAACAAAAAAGTAATTATATTTGAATTGAAATGTGATATATATTTTTTATCAATTAAATTAAAAAATTTTTATCAAATAAAGTTCTGGCGATAGCTTTCTTCACTTCTTCAGAAGTAATTATTGGACACTCTTCCTCTGGACCCTGTAACCTTTGCATTTGGCAAAAGTTACGAAAGAGTGATATATCTGAAGCGTCTTTATTGAGCTGATAAGTATCTCCATATACTTTTTTGCGTGCAGTGCTGCTTGATGGTCAACAACTTACACTTGTTGAGCGTGTGATTTGCTTTCGTTAAGTTTCGAGCAAGTGGTCTAACTTTTGGAGTGATTTTTTTATTCGATGTTATGTAGCTAATCACGCACTGAATAATGGATGCATGCCGCCTCGCCGTTTCAATTTTAAACTGAAGCTGTGCAATACGCCAATACGCTCGCGAGTCTTACTCAGACGTACTGAAGTATCGCTACTTCTGTTGTCGCTAAGCAGGGAGACCGCCTTATCGTAAACTACACAGTTCAGATTCCGGAGATTAACTTCTTCGGGGAGCAAATCGGGGAGAGTAGTATTAGCTTAATCTAATTTGTCCATCGTGATGAAGACTTTTTGGTGGATTGTTCTCCTACTTCTCATGTTGGCATTATCGGCTATCTGCAAAGGTGGTCGTGCTGGAGCGGGTGGAATGTTCGCTGGAGGATGTTGTTCTTCTTGTTGATAAAAAGCTTCATATCCGTTTTTTTCGCAAAAAGCATACCTGATCTCTTAAATACTGAGGCGTTTTATAAGCATATTCCGGGTGCATATTGACCCAACGGTCATGTAACCATCAGAGAGAGGCCTATTGTGGGTGGCACTGCACGATACTGGTGTCGTAACCGCATAATTCGTTGCATTGGAGAGTTAGCCCAAAGCAACGTGGCTAACTGCAAGAGCCGGAGCTCTCGGGCGAATTGAAACATTGTAGACTGAAACAATATTTTACAAAAACTTGAAATGTAATTAAATTGAGAGGGAGGGAGGGAGAGGGGGGGGGGGGGAGAGTAATCAAACCATCCAGGAACCCCATTGTCTATCTACAGAATTGAGTTTGAAATAAAGTTTTTATTACACATGCATGATTTCAGTCCTTTTACACGCTATGAGCTCACATTTTATGATTATAAGCCCACTCGCGGTAAAAACTGTGAGGAAATTTTGGTTGTCGATAATAGAATTTTGCGGTTATCTATGGAAAGTTACCATATGTACCTGTGAAATTACCATACATGACCGCAAATTTTCATAAATTTCCGAAAATCTTTAAAAATGAAGTTTGGGTAATCCATGGTAATCCAAGCCAACGGCCATACCATGCTGAAAAAACCAGTTCTCGTTAGATCACTTAATTTAAGCAGTGTTGGGCGCGGTTAGTACTTGGATGGGTGAACGTTCGGGAATACTACTAACTGCGTGCTGTTGGCGTGTCGCGGGTGTGGTGAGCCCACATTTGTAGTTATTTTCTACAAGAAACTATCCACCAGAAACACTACCCGAATCGGGTAGTGTCACGCCTACCCCGAAAGGGAAACGGCTTAATGGTATACATACATACATACATACATACATGATAAGTTACCATCCCAGCAAAAAAGAAAGAATTGATACGGATTGGGGCGAATTAACATTTTTGTAAGGCGCGTGAATCCCGTTTTCTGATTCGTTCGAACGCATTGAGACGCATTTAGATGAATTGCGACAGCGCGAATTGAATGAGTGTGGATTCGTATGAATGCGTGGTCGAGGTCAATCAAAAAAAAATTAATAAAAAGTGCATGCGTCGAGACTTGAAACAGGGATCCCTCGTGTATCAGTCCAGAGTACCCGCCACTGAGCAACGAGACAATTTACTAAACATTTACAATAAATCCTATGTGCCCTGCATGTTGGTTTTGCTGTTACGGATTGCATTGTATAAATCAACACTTGCTGAAATTCGCCGTGACGGATTGGGGCGAATTCAAGTGTGTATTTTACTCTCACGAATTCAGACGCATTGACCAATGTTGAAGCGTTTGCGTGCTGACGCATTGAAGTGTTTTCGCTGACTTTAGACTTTTGCACTGTATTCGTACGTATAGAAAGATTCAAAATTGAAATACCGTCTTCACGAATTTACATGCATTGACACATAGGTCCAATGCGTCATTGTGGCAAAGCGGGATTTGCAGGGTGCCTTAGTCTTTTCAATTCAATTCGTATCAATACATTCTTTTTTGCTGGGATACTTATACCATATACCATATTTATACCATGTTTATATATTACACGCACGCACACACGCACGTACGCACGCACGCACACACACGCAGGAGCAGGTCATTTCCCTCTAGGGACTTTGACAGCGAATATTCTTCGGTCTTACATGTTGACTAAATATAAGTAGCGTCTATCGTTAGTTTCCGCCTGTGAAATAAGGCGAACGGTCATATTTCTGAGTGAAAATATCCTTCAAAGTTGTGACGTGCTTTGAGGATATTGTTCAAAAGTGTTCTGCATTTAAAAAATGCTTATTTTGGAGACATTTGTTGCTCATGCAAGTATTAGTAATTAGATGGTAAGTTTTCTTGAGGGCAAGTTTGCTTACCTGCTGGCTCGTAAAACATTTGTTTTCTAATTACGCAGAGGTGTTATAATCTGTGACGGCTTTTCCCTTCCTTCAAGTAGGCCGGCTATCGGAACGGTCACGTTGGAAAATTATTAAAATTAGTTATTTTTATTTTTGGCAGAGAAATAAGTCCTCTTCCGAATAATATATTTCTAATGGGCCATTTCGAGGCTAAAATTTGAATCATCATCACTGTTTTAATGTCGTGTTAAAAACACGGGATACACGTTGAATATTTTTAGGAAAACTGTCTATTTGAGATGAATTTTAGTAAAAATATCGAAGAACAAGATCTGTGAAATATGACGCCAGCGGTGTAGTGCATGACCTTGACTCGAATCAAGTCAACCCAACATTTAAGTTTACATTTTAACATTATTTTAAAATTATTTGAATAATAATGACCAGCATAAGAAATCAATACTTATTTTATTGATTGATAAACTGGAAAAATTTTTTGATATAATTCAGATTTGCAGAAAAAATATTTGTCTTAGTTTTAAATAGCTTGTCCAGTAGCCGAACTAGTTAAGGAGAGTTCATTTTCATTCGGGCTTGTAAGTCTGTACAAAAGAAGGCAATACTGCGTTTATTTTGTTTAAATTTATAATTATTCACATTCCACCTGGACATCCAAGAAATGTCGCCATTTTTTGAATTTCTAGGTTTGCTTGCTATATAGTTTATTATTTAATGACAAGTGAAAACTAAAGCCATGTGCTCACCTATAAAAAATAAATAATTAAGACAGTCTGGTCAAATTTAAATTTTACTAATACATGAAAGTCATTTAAATAAACGTGTGCATTTTGTCGGATCGAACATGGTATTTTCGAATCGACACGCGCTGTCGCCGGATCAGTTTTTTCCATTCGATCGGCCCGTCGATCGAATGTCGAAAAACCGACATTCGATCCGCGCTACAGTTGGATCGGTTTTTACGATTCGATCGAACGACGAAAAAACCGACATTTGATCCGTGCCATGGTCGGATCGGTTTTTTCGATTCTATCTGCCCGCCGATCGAATGTGGAAAAACCGACATTCAATACTACCTTCGAATCGATTTTTTAATTCGATTGGCCCGAGCATCGGAAAATCCTATACTGGATGTGCCTTGGATTAAATCGGTTATTTACTTTTTTGATCAAAGAATTATGAAACATAATTTCTCTTAAATTGAATAACTTTTACAATTCGGAAAAATTTATATATGTCTACACAATAAAGATTTTTTTTTCATCTTGAATGAATATGCTCCGAATTCTTATACCTATTACTTTCACACGCAATAAACTTAATAAAATAAAAGTTTTAGCGATATCTGATTAATATTTCTTTTATATTTATTTGTAATTTTGTATTCTATTTTTTGAGATGATAAACGTTTTGATCATATACTCTGTACATCTGAATTAAAAAGTGCGTATTCATAAAGTAGTTCTACAAATATAAATTAATAAAAATTCCACGGAGAACAAGTAATTTCTCGTTTACGAAGGACTATTGGAAATATGTACTCACAAAATCAATTATAATGACTTGCACTATTTGATTAGTTAACTCTTACTCATTCAGATTTAGAGAGTGCATGATATTCATTGCAGGAATTTCAATTCTTCATACATATCTGAAACATTCAAACGATAAAGGCGCTTTGAAATCTATAAAGAAAATCAATGACAAATTTTTAACATTATTCTTTATTGGCAAAAATAGCGCGCTAAGCGCGCTTATAACATGTTCCTTATTTTAGTTCTCTAATTATCAAATTAAAATATATGCTTAAATTTGAAATACTATGAAATATAATAAATAATAATTATGATTTAAAATAAATATTAAAATAGCTGCATCGGTTTTCATGCAATTTTAATTTTAGTCGGCGATTTTTTTCATCTATATTATTTTTAATGTTTATAGTTATTTATCACGAAATTTTGAATATCTTGAAGATTTAGAATTGAAGATTCTTCAATGTTGAATGTGTATAAAAATTCTTAAATTTTGTTGATTTAGAAGATCAAAACTTTTTAATTCTAAATCTGCAAATTGAAAAAATTGTAAATGTAAGTATTAAAAATTACATAATTCTTAATCCTCAAACTTAAGACAAGCATAATTTTTAATTTTAGTTTTTCAAAATCAAAAACTCTGCTATTTTAAAGATTTTAAATTCAAATTTCTACAATTTTAAAGAGTTGTAAATGAAAATTGTTGGCTTTTGAAAATATAGAATTCCAGATTATTCAATTTTCAATATGTAAAAGTATGTAATTTTGAATATTTTTTTGATACTTAAATTTTGAATATTAAAAATTAAAAATTCTTCGATTATATTTTTTTTTCAATTTTTGCAATTGAAGATTCATTAATTTTAAATGTTTACATATTTGAAAAATCCATTTTTTAACTTTTTTTAAATATGGTGTTCAATTTTGAAAAATACCTATTGAAAATTCTTAAGTTGGAATATTTTCAATTTGATGACTCTTCTATATTCAATGTGTAAAATAGACAATGATATAACTTTGAGTGTTTTTACATTCTCATTCTGACGAGAAAGTATTCGCTTTATGTAAAATTGGACTTGGTCGGTTTGGACTGCGCTTTGGCACACGTTTTGATGCATAAAAAGAAAGCCACCTATTTGAAAGGTTAGCCACCTATTTTGGATGAAAAATCAAAAAGTTAGAGAATAAACAAAATTTGTGAGAACATTTCTTTTTAGATTTGAAAATTCAGTGTTCGGTTATTCGTAGTACACCAGACTCTCTGTTGAGGAACGCGCGATCGCACGCGTTTTATGAATTCCGAGAATTTCTGGTCCCCGCAGGGAACAGGGGACAAGGCGAGAGACGGATGCGACTCCGCCTCTGAAGGGACGCAGTGCACTACTACTCAATCAAGTATATTGCGAAAAATTATGGAAACGGTTCAGGCGGCCTTGACTGTTTACGTTTAGATGTACGCGCTTTATGAACAAGGCTATTTGCAGGCAACCCCCGACATTGTTCCTCAGCAGAGAGTCTGGTGTACTCGGAAAGTGAAACATTTTATCCTTATGACTTTTTTCGATAAAAAAATCATTGTTATAGCATTTGCAAAATTCGAAAAAACAAACCAAAATTAAAATTTTAAGCCAAACAGCGCACGATATGAAAAAACGCCGAAAGAAGAAAAACGTTGCTCTTTTAAAGCTTTACAAGAATTTCATAACAACTTTTTGAATTTATTTGTTAAAAATTGAAAATGTAAATTTTGATCACACCATAAATTCAATTTTGAGCAGCTGAAAATCGAAGAAAATTTAAAATTGAATTTTCAACGTTTTAATGTAGAATTTTCTTTTATTTTCGAAACTTGAATGTTTTATTAAAAACAAGGGATAAAAATGTTATATTCACATCATTTTTCATGATAATTTAATAAATTTGGAAAAAATGTTTTGAACCTGGAATTTTTCCCACCGGTAATAGTGTCGACATTTAGTTTATACATTTTAATATATTTTGTTATGGCTGGTTAATAAATAATGAAAGCTACGGGCATTTATCAGCCTTTACCATTTAATTTGTACAATAAAAGTTTCGGAAATTGATACTTTACCATTTTGAATATTTCATTTCAAGATTATGTTTATTTTGAAACACTTAAAATAAAATCTATTGAAATTAGAAGATTTCCTTTTTAAAACGTGTTCATTATTAAACGATTAAATAAAGACTAATTTGAATAGAACATTGTAGAATCAATGAAAAAATCAGTATAAAATAAGTTGGCTTCCGTTTTCGGTACCGATCGTGAGAGAACTCTTTAGTGTCAAGTGTTGCGTTTTTTGGCTTTGGTGAAGGGAATCAGCGTGTGTGGAGGCAGAAAGGGCAGTGAGTGCGGAGTTCAGGTGTGAAGGAAGAAGGGTGAGTGAAGGCAAGTGTGTAAAGGGTGAAATTAAGGTGTGAGAAAGGAAAATTAGAGCGTGCAAATTTTTTTTGAGGTTAGGAGTAGAAAAATAGTTGTCTAGCAAGGGGGGGGGGGCAAGAGGTAGGCAAGTTAAGAGCGGGAAACGTCGAGGACTACCTGGTAAGGTAGGAATGCCGATCATACGAAGTCCACAAACGGGCGACAGAGGGCAGGGAATGGATGAAGCAAGGGCTGACGATGTTAGCGCGGGTGGTAGGGAGAAGAAAGAAATTGTCAGTATCGAGGAGGAGGCGTTCGAGACACCGACCAGGGGTGGCTCGACAGAGAGAAGGGGATCAAGCACAAGCCAGAAACGAGGGAGACCATCGAATTTACAGCGCCTCAACAGGCTAGGTAGCGCAGGCTCTAATAGGAGTCTGGATAAATGGCAAAAAAGGTGAGCGCGACTAGCAGTGAAGGGGAAGATAAGAGAAAAAGAGAGGAAGGGGAAGATGATTCTGAAATGGACAAGGATAACAAAAAAGTTAAGATCAAACGAAAAACACCAGACAGAGATAGGCGGGAGGGGGGATGTTTGAGAAGCTGGAAGCCCTCATAAAAGGATTTAGAGAGGAAACAAGGAAGAGTCAGGAAGATATGAATAGGCAGGGGAAAGAAGTTAGGGGGGAAGTGAGAAAAGTAAGAGAAAAGTGGGAAGAGTGGGATAAACTCTGGAAAGAGGAGAAAGACAAGGTATGGGGTAAATTAGAGGCCATAGAGAATAGACAGAGAGAGATTGACGAACAGACAAACAGGGAGATAAAACAACTGGAAGAACGGGTAAGCAAATTGGAAGTTAGGAATGAGCATATGGGGAAGGAAACAGAGAGTGCGGGAAAAGTAGATGGAGTGATAACGGGCAAAATGAGAATGAAAGATTGAAGAAGAGACTGAGCGAGATTGAAAGAAGGTTGGAAGGGGAAGAAAGGGCGAAGAGGAAAAATAACATAGTAGTCAAGGGATTGAAAATAGAGAGTGAAACAGGGGAAATTGAAATCGAAAATCTACTAAGAGATATTGGAATTCGGGTAACGGTAGAAGGAGTTAAGAGAGTAGGAATGACGAAGGAAGGAAAAGAAGGAATGTTTGTAGTAAACGTAGGGAGTGAGGAGGAGAAAAAGAAAATGATGGAGAACAAAAAATTATTGAAAGGAAGAAGGGAGAGAATTGAAGAGGATTTGACTTGGAGGGGGAGGAAAAGGAGATGGCAAATAGACCAGAGGGCATGGATAGAGAGGAAAAAGGGACACATGGTATGGATAGGGAGAGACAGATTATGGATAAATGGGAAGGAATGGTTCTGGGACGAGGAATCAGAAGAAATAAGGAAGAAGGGAAAAAGAGTTCAGAAAGGTAGAAAAAAGGAAGATACAAAAGAGGTCAGCGATCAAACCGAGGGGTTTCCAAAAAGCAAGGCGGAAGAAAAATAAGGAGGATAGGAGAGGGAAGGGATGGGAAAAACGTAAAAATAGCTTTCTGGAATGTGTCAGGCTTGAAGAACAAGAATAAAGGTTTTTGGCGGGAGTTAGAAAAATGGGATGTGATTATGATGAGTGAAACCTGGGCAGATGAGAAGGATTGGAAGGGGATGAAAAGGATGTTACCTAAAGGGTATGTGTGGACAATGCAAGAAGCAAGAAAGGAACACGTTAAAGGTAGAAGGATGGGCGGCATGGTCTCAGGGGTGAGAAAAGAACTGACAGCAAAAACGAGAAAAGGGGAGGAAAAGGATGGAACAATGGTAAGAAGGATTGTAATTGGAAAAGTCAAAATAGCGGTGGTTTGTGTATATAGAAGAAGAGGGGAAGAGGAAGGTTGGAGAGTAATGAGGAGGTGGATGGAGGAAAAGATGGAAGAATTGGTTTTGATAGGAGGTGACTTGAATGCTTGGACTGGCGAGCAAGGGGGAGGGACTTGGGATGAAGAAGAGGAGGCCTATATAAGGAGCTCCAAACATAGGGAGATAGACAGAGAGGGGAGGAGATTACTAGAAGTAATAGGAGAAACAGGATGGTTCATATGTAATGGCAATATGAAAGGAGATGAGAAGGGAGAGATCACATTTATAGGTAAGGGAGAAACGGTAATAGACTACATCCTGGCGGAAGAAAGAATAAGGAATATGATATGCTGTATGAAGGTGGGGAATGAGATAGGGTCCGAGCACTTCCCAGTAATAGCGACACTGAAAGGTGGCGTCCACAAGCGCGGCAGAGGGAGAAAGGAAAGAGGGGGTGAAAGGAACACGAAAATGGGGAACTGGGGGGTAGATAAATTAAAAGTGTTTGAACAAAAAAATGGAAAAGGAGAACGTTGGACATGAAAAGGAGGAGGAAGTAGACTTGTTGATTGAAAGGTTGAAAGGGTCGATTGAGAAGGTAAGGGATGAGATAGGTACGAAAGAAGGAAGAGAAGAGGGAAAGAGAGGCTGGTGGGACGAGGAATGCAGGGAGAGTAAGGAAAGAATGAAAGGGTCTGTAAGAAAATGGAGGAAAGGAGAAATAGAGAAGGCGGAGTACAACAGGAGAAAAAGAGAACATGAGAAGATGCTGGAAGGGAAAAAGCAAAGGGGAAAGGAGAAATACAAGGAAGAAGTAGAAAAAGCAATCAAAGAAGGTAGGGTCTGGGATGTGATAAACAGGGAAAGAGGAGGCTGGAAGGGCGTGAATGAAGAAATAGAAATGGATGAATGGACGGAGTATTTTAAGGGTCTGCTAGGGGGAGAACAAAAAAGGATCAAAGTGATAAAGTATGGAGGAGAAGGGATAAGGGAAGTGATGTGGAGGATATGCAACAAGGTCTGGAAAGGAGAAGGGTGGCCGGAGGAGTGGATAACAGGGCTGGTAGTACCGCTTGTTAAGAAAGGAGAGGGTAAGAAGGTAGAAGAGTACAGAGGGGTTCTCATGCAAGTGGGCTATAAAATATACACAGAAATTCTAAGAAAAAGGTTAGAGAATCAGATAGAAGAGAAGCAAAGTATCCCACACAACCAGACGGGATTTAGAAAAGGGATGGGGACAATAGGCAACATTTACGTACTCAACTAATTGGTTAACAGGAACTTAGGGAGAAAAAGAGGGAAATTAGTCGCTTTGTTTGTAGATTTCAAAGCAGCTTTTGACTCAGTGAATAGAGAAGTGCTATGGCAGGCAATGAGAGAGAGGGGAATAGAAGAAGGGCTGGTGGAGAGGATAAAGGAAATCTTTACTGAAACCAGGATTAGGGTGAAGATACGCGGGGAAAGAGGGGAGGTTTTTCTGGACAGGAAGAGGTCTAAGGCAAGGGTGCCCGTTGAGTCCACTACTTTTTAATTTGCTGCTGGCAGACCTAGAGGAGAAGCTAAAGGAGAAAGGGAAAGGGGGGACGATCCTGGGTAATAGCAAACTATACTCCCTAGCATACGCGGACGACGTAGTTCTAATAGCAGACGATGAGAAGGGGATGAACCTAATGATAAGAATTTTCGAAGAGTACGTGGGAACAAAAGAACTGACGGTGAACGTAGGGAAGACCAAGGTGATGTGCTTCAGGAATAGAAAGACCAAAATAGGTTACGTTCGGAAGATGAACGGACAAACAGTGGAAAGTGGGGAGGAGTTCTGTTACCTAGGTTTTTGGTTTGAGTCAGGAGGGGGAAACGATTTGCAGGTGAGGAAAAGAATCGAAAGTGCGAGTAAAGTAATGGGCCAAGTATGGGGTATAGGAAAGAGAAGGTTCAAGGACGATTGGAGAATGAGTGTTTGGTTGTTTGATACGTTGGTTTGGGCGGTGTTGTGTTATGGAGTGGAGGTTTGGGGATGGAAGGAACATAGGAAAGTGGAAAGCATACATGAGAGATTTCTGAGATGGGTAAAGGGGGTTAGTTGGAGTTGCCCGGGATACATGATAAGAGAAGAACTAGGCAGGGAAAAAATGGTAACTAGACAAATTAAGAGAGCCTGGAGGTTTGAAGAGAAGCTGAAAATGGGAGAGGGGAGCAGAATAGCACAAGTATGCTTAGACGAAGTTCGGAACAAGGAGACGAGAGGCAATTTGGGAAATTCAAAATGGGAGGAAGAAAGGAAAAAAATTAGGAGTGTTTGTGATATACAGGAAGGGGTTCTGGATTGGCAGAACATTGAATTAGAGCTATTAGTAAGACAAGGAGAAGAGAGATGGAGAAAGATTATGGATTCGAAGTACAATAGATGGTATATGATGGTCAAAGGGGTGACGGAACCAGAATATTTGCAAAAGATGAAAAAGGAAGACAAATGAAATAGGGTGATACGGTTTAGAATGGGAGAAGGAGTGAGAGCTTGTAGATATTGGTTGGATGAATAGGACAATCTGTGCAGAGTATGTGGGTACGAAGTGGAGTCATGGGCACATGTGTTAGAGAGGTGTACAGGAGAGGAAGATGGACAGTTGAGTGTGGATGAATGTGTAAGATGGATTTTGGATGGTAATGGACAGGGAGTGATGTGGATGAAAAAACTGGAAGAAATAAGAGAAAGCAAGAGATCAGGGCAGAGACAAACGGGTAATCCTGTGTAAAGGAAAGTAACTTGTAGAGATTTAAAAATTTTTAAATCGGTGAAAATGCATTTGATGGTAAGAGAAAACGGAAGCCCGGGAAGATCGCTCATTGTCTGTAGTCTAAGAGTAGTACTAATATGATTGTTATTATGTCAGGCGTTGCATTAGAAAATAAGTAGCGGTTAAGGTGGACTAAGGATGAAATGTAAATATATGTACAGGAAGCGGAGGCCCTCAAACCCGTAAAAGGGAGAGTTCAAATATACATACATACATACAATATAAAATAAGTTTTAGGGTGAAACTTAGGCATAAATTGCATATTGTTTTCAAAAAGTGCCGTAGTGAGGTTATGAAAAGTGATATTTTTTCAACCTCGTACATCGACGTAATTTCATGCTTTCAATACGAAAGTAACAACAAAAATAACCGAAAAAATCATGTTAAATGTTAAAGCTAAGAAAAAACAACTTTCTTAATTTAAAAATGCAGAAAGATGTATTCTAGGGGCCAGGTGGTAGCGTGTTTGTTAGCGAGCTTATACTCTGAAAAAAGATAAGGTTGAGTAAGATCACACCCTTACCCCTTTTCCAGTAGTCTAACACACCCTTAACCCTTTTCCAGTAGTCTTTCTTTTCATTATTTAAAATGTGAAAATGCAATCATATCCTCTTCTCCAGCAGCCATTCTTTTTATTATGCTAAACGTGAAAATATAATCATATCCCATTTTCAGTAACCTTTCTTTCCATTATGTGAGAAGTGAAAATGAAGCCACCTCACAGTTTTAGTAATGGAAAAAACTGTAGGCGTAAGTGGAAACACAGCTCAACCCCTTTTTCAGTAGTCTTTTTTATCGTTATGCGAAAATGGATCTTCATCCATTTACGAAGAAGGGCTTTCTTGAGCACATCAACGCTCTGGTCAACACTAAAAAATACCAAAGTGTTGATATGCTCAAGAAAGCTCTTTCTTCGTGAACGGTTGAAGATCCCGCAGAAGCACATTCATGTAGCGTGCGACTCGTTTGTCGACCGACAAAGAGCCGTAGTTCGTGCTCAAGGCGGTCGAATCTCAAATTCGACATTTTGTAAAATTTAAATGTTTTCCACAATTTTCTGTATTGCTTCAATGAAATGAAATTTTATATATGTAAAAAAATACAGCATTCTAAAAAGTGGCAGTTTAATTAGGCCACCCTGTAAATTACAATAATATTAAAATATATATGTACAAATGATAACAAATCAAAAGCACTGCTATTTATACTGCACTTATGCATATTATGAACTGAAAGGTATAAAATAGAGAAATTATTAAAAAAGAGGTCGAATACGCCAATCATCAAAACGTCACTCTAATTTAGAAAACGAGATTTTTTTACATCCACAGTTATATTTTATTTTTATTAAATACTTTCAAGTGTACAATTTTATTCTGAAGAATCATCAATTTTATTCGTAAATTTCACTACTATACTAATAATGTAAAAAAACTTGTAACGTGTAGGTATATACTACCTCTCATAAGAACAAGCACTACATATAATACGAAATAACGTACAAATATTTGGTACTATGTATGTATATTAAATCAGTATCCTTCTAACAAGCCATCCCGCGCGCCGAATATCGGTAAGATGCAGAGAGAAAGAAGACCCGTTCTCATAGCATAGAGTGGGGACAAACAGCCAATCACGGCATAGCGCGCTCGGCCTGCATAAACAGGCAGTTCAACCGAAGAGCAGTACGTTTGGATTCTTCATTTGCTTCTCAAGGCTCCGAGTGAGAGTACGTGCTAGGTTCTCTACTCCAGCGGAGAGTAGTCGGTAGGTAGGGTCGCGTCGTGTCCTGCAATAGTTTGTTTCACTACCATGGATAGAAGCTATCACAGTAAGTAAGGTAATAATCTCTGGTTTGGGACGAGCAAAGTTGTAGCGTGCTTTGCTCCTTGCCGTTTTCTTTTTCAATTTGAAGCTTTAAATTCTTTTTCAATTTTAATGTCTTTTTTATTTTTAAATTGAAATTTTCTCCTCCGCATTCGCAAAAAAATGCGAAGCTCTCCTCGGGTTAACTACATCCCAGATAACAATCGTGCGACGAACATCACCCGCATTGTGTGATACTCATGTTATGCGTGCACTATGACTCGCATTTCGCTATCATAAATGCCTTCACAAAATGTGAGAAAAATGCGACACACATGTGAAGGCGTGATAAAGGCAAATAGCTGTCAAACATCTTGAAAAAATAATAATATATTACTGACCCTTTCAATGCATAAAGGTTATATTTCCAACCCAACTGAAAATAAATCTCCGTAATATTATAAATTTATATTTTAACCCTGCCGAAAGGAAATCTCAGGCGAAAATTTCAGGCCGGGACATACAATTTACAGTGAATTATCAGTTTCTATTTGAATTATTTCGTCTCTAAGAGATTGCCGGAAAGATTTGGATCCTTTTTTATGTTTTAATTTATGGTGGTCAAACCTTGAGGATACTGAAACACGAAAGGCAGTTAAGAAAGGTTTGGTTGTCATAAAGTCTTCATAAAACTAATCGCTTTTTGCACAAAAAATTGTTGTTCATTTATTTATATGAATTTATATGCATCTTATATAGTTTACGAGATACTTACAAAAGATTATGTATTTTAAAATTATCAACTCGTATTTGATATACTTGTAATCGTACAGATTCGTAGATTCTGATTTTGTAACTTTCAAATCCCTTATTTCAAAATTGAAAACAATAGTTATTTTCGTATTTAAAGCTCTTAAATGCGGGCAACGTTATTACCCCCGCAGCTGAGTCACCAAAATACAGCCATAAACAGGCCCAAGGTGAATGACAATCTTAAGCAGGGGCCCTTTGTCTGTAAGCACGTCCGAATCATGCAATTGAACAAAAAATTATTTTGCCATTAGCGATTTTAAATAGGATATATGAAATCTACACCTTTTTACGATTCCAGGCATATGAGATTTCTCTAAAAATAGCAGTATGGCCCCTGAACGAGAAGTTTACATGGCACGACTGTAGGCTCTGTGGTGCGAGAAACACCTAGAGCTCTCGCACTTTTCGCGTCAACGTCTGCGAAACCGGAAGAGGGGTTATATAAGCGGAGCGCCTACTCAACCGCAGCCAGAACAAGCAGGCAACAGAGAAAGAGAGGCGACACTAAAACCAACTTTGAACAGGCATCCAATAGAGGAAGAACGATGCTTCAGTACCCGGAGAAACATCAACATTCAGATTTCTCCCAAGCCCAAAGATCTGACTGAATTGGATGACGAACTTCATGGAGATTTTTCCGAAGAATCCGACCTCTGGAATATCAATTGTGGCGTGTACAATGCAGTGAGAGCTTTAGCAGATGCAAACCGTAAAACAGAACCAACGGTTAATCATAAGACCAAAAGACGAATGCATCAACTCAGCACAAAGATCGGCTGGGCAAGACAGTACGCGTCCCGCATTCAGTGTGTAATTGACTACATAACATCTGGCAGGACTTTCACTGCCAAGGTTCGACAGTTCACGCGCGAACTGCGGATCCGTCATCACACAAGCAACGGAGAGAGAGGTGGGTCAGAGAAAATCAACCGTTTTTATCTGACCGATCTAAACTCTTCCAAGACCCTCCAGTTACTGGCGACCATCCCCCCCAACCAAAGGAGGTCGAAGCATTTTGGAGAGAAGTCTACGAAGTCCAACATCCACTTGAAGAAGGCTCAAAGAACATAAATAGCTCCAAGCAGCTGAGCAATGTCCTCATAACACCTGAGGAGAAATGCCTACCTATCCCTACCGAGGAGGTGAAAAACCCATTAAGAGGCATGAAGAACTATTCCGCTCTGGGACCAGATGGTATCAAGACCTTCTGGTAGGAGAAGTTTCCTTCAACCCACCAGAATCTGCCCCGACTTTTCACCTCATATCTAAAGTCGGAAGAGCCTATTCCGGAGTGGTTGGTGGAAGGGTGCACAGTGCTCAAGAAGACAAATAAAATAGAAAAATTAAAGTGGCAATATTATATTTAGCGCAGATTTTAATTGGTAAATATTTATTATTCCAACAAACACATCCAATACAAGATTTTTAACTTTGACTCAAAAATTAATTTTAGGTGAATTTACTGGTCAACTTAACCTAGTGTTGCCGTTCGAGACGAGGAATGGCGAGGAACAAGTCGAGGAACGCAAGGAAGGATAGCTCGAGGCCTCGCGTTTCGAGGCGAAACAAGGCGGATAAATTTCAAGGCCTTGAAAAGTCAAGCCCTTGAAAAGCAAGGCCTTGTCTTGGCCTCGTCTTGGAGGCTTGAGCTTCCTTCAGCAGATGTGAATATTTTCCGACCACCTGGGAAGAGATAATAAATTGAAGCTCGCATAGGATGACTTCGGATGCAAGTGATAACATCAATTCCAATGTAGTAGGGATACTTGAATACTGTACTCAAATATTTAAGAAATAATTTGCAATACAAAATTATAATTAGTAACAATTAAAACTAATAAATAAGATTTGTTTAAATAATTATAATTAATAATAATTTTTTGTTCATAAATTTTTTTTTCCAGAATTTATTTTTTATAATGTTTTTTCCAAACAATTTTTTCACTTAATCCTTTCGTAATGAAGTTTTATTCCGAAAATTTCATTTCATAAAATTTTTGTTTCAACAAATTTGTTTTCAAAGAAAATTTTTTTCAAACATTTTTCTCCAAAACTTTTTTTCGTAAATTTTTGGTACTTAATTTCTTTCCATACCTTTGTTATTCAATTCATTTTTTTCCAAACCATTTTTTGTACAAAATTACAAAATTTTGTGGTTCGAGATTCTGTGACGACTTAAATTAACGTATATGACCTACAAAACAGTAAATGAATAATAATTAAAAAGAAATAAAAAGAGACATTTAAGTAAATGAAGGTAAATAATAAATTTCATTTTTATTAAGAGTGGTCAAGCATTTAAAAAGGTTATTTATTTAATCAGGATTATGATTACATAAGAAGCAGGTATTGACTAGCATCTATTAGAAAAATGCCTTATTGGTACCCTTCTGACATTCCGTGGAATTCCGTACTATTTCATAACGCAAAATTTTTCAAGAGTTGTATGACTTGTATGAAGATTGTCTAATCGATCATTTAAGCATTGTCATCTATTTCATTTTGAAGATGAAGCATCTCTTGTATTTTTTTACCCAAGCTGCATGTCACCCATGAGTTTAAACGTAACTCGGAATCGAAACAATATGTTGTTTTTTGTAGAGAAAATTAGGCGATAAGTGTTTCTCGGTTTTGCAAGAAAAAATGTATCCAAGAAGTTAGGCGTATTTGTAGTTTGTGCTTTGTTATTAAAAAAATCCGATTTTTCAAAAAGCATCTCTAACTTTTAACCTAATTGAGACAGTTCTCGCGTTCTTTTTCTTTCTAATATCATTTATAGTCTTCCTTGTAATCCGCTATAATACGCGCTTTGGCGAAAAAAAATTCGAAGTCGATTTTCTGAAAAATTTAACCCTTCTATTTTTCCCTATTTTTTTTGAATTTGTACTCTGATAAGGAACATATCTTGTGAGTTTTATATGTGCTAAATAATTGTTGTGGTCAGAAGAATTTATTGTCCTTAGAATTTAATTTTCTATTTTTTCCCGCAAATAAAGTATAAAAGTTAAATAAAAAATACCTTTTGTTTTTTTGCGATATCTTTCATCGTGTACAAAAAAATTCTAAAATTACATTGTTAGCAAAAAAAATTCCTCCGGCCTCAAAAATAATTTAGCCTGCATACATTTCACAGGATGCGTTTCTTCCATTATCTATCAGGACATAGATTATAAAACATTATTTTCCATGTTTTATGTCATTTAAATTAAAAAATCTCTTACGCACACTAAGGCAGAGTTCACTTAACTCTGGGGCAAGAACGGCCTGCCGGGAATGGCGCAGCCTACGCAGGAGATGATCGATCGCGCCGGTAAATTGAAACATTAACAGTTTATTAACTACTATTTCAATTGAGCTACACATTTCTAGAAAATTTCTTTGAACCTTCTTGACCAACTTTCTCATTTTTTCCACTTTTGCCCACGATTGATGTAGAAAATTGGATATTCTCGATTCAAGATTAACATTACTTGCACCCTACAAACTTTCAGAATTTGTTCTTTTTATATCTAAAAACACAGCACGTGAGATGTGTCCATTTTGAAAACAGTCTTTAAAAACTTACGTTCTAACATGCGAAGTACTATATGGGTAGCCGTTCGTGTCTTACAATGACCATTCCCTTTTGCAATTAGTAGCCAATGTCGAGTTGTTGAGTGGTTTGGAAACATTCAGTTCGTTTGGGTACGAGCATAACAGTCCAGAATTGCGAAAGAGATTAGGAAACCTGGCCTTAAATTCAACAATATTTCAAAAGCCTACAAAAAAAATGATCAAGCTCTAGTGCCAATTCTTGATTATATTCTAATTCATCAATCATGAAGGCATGCTCAGGGACCTCTTACCGGAAATATTTTAGCAAAAAATTACCATCATTCCCAAAAGATAGAAGTTGGTAAAATGATATTTTCTATTGCACTATGCGACAGCTGCTGCTTTCTTCAGAATTCTGAAATTTGTCTGATCAAAAATATAGAAAAAGTTGAAGAAACTATATTCTTAATTGTTCAGAAATTTCACGGGATAAATGCAGTATATGACGTCAGACTAACATCCGATTCTGTGGGTATTTGTAATTAGTGTGACTTATCAGCTGCTGCAGAGGCGGTTAATTTGGATCAGGTGAAAAACAAGGGCTATATATTGCCTGTATGGAGTGCCAATGAAGGAGAAGAAGTGAAAAAATAAATTCTGAGAAAAAAGTGTTTTTGCTGCAGGATAATAATTTACTGGTTGACAATGCTATTTAAAGAAATTTTTTTATTGTGATGAAAATGATAATATAATTTTTTTGGTAAAAACTTTTTTCAAGTTAATTCAAAAATCAATACATAGTGCTGTCGAAAACTGTGGAAAACCAGTTTTTCACTATATACGCCATACCACGGCGCGGTTAGTACTTGGATGTGTGACCATTCGGTAACACTACTAACTGCATGCTGTTGGCGTGTCGTGGGTGTGGTGAGCCCACACTTGTAGTTATTTACTACAAGAAACTATCCACCTAGAAACACTACCCGCATCGGGTAGTGTCACGCCTACCCCGAAAGGGAAAATGGCTAATGGTATACATACATACATACATCGAAAACATAGAATTAAAATGTGAAAATATCTGTCATTCACTAAGTACCCTCAAATAATCAAAATTTATCTTTTCGAATTACTAGAATATTTTATATGCTCAATAAGGTGGTTAAAAATAATGAAGTTTAAAAAAGTTTTTAAATTAATTAATTGAAAAATTATTAGAAATCCTGCCTTATAGGCAAATTTCGCAAAAACTTAGGGGTCGTGCATAAATTACGTAACAGTTTGTGGGGGGTGGGGGGGGGGTCTAGCTTAATGTTACATTATGGTGGAAAACTACAGGGAAAAGTCGGAAAAAGCGTTACATAGGGGGGGGGGGGGTCAAAATTGTCGGAAAATTGTGTTACGTAATTTATGCACGACCCCTTACCTGCATAGTCATACGAATGAAGATGTCGAGTTGAAGATTTGAAAAATTAAATAAAAGGCCCTAATGAGGAATGTTTGCAAACTCCTAACTTTTTGAAATTGCAAAAAGATATTTTTTCGAATGAAATTGTTTGTTTAATTATGAAAAGAAGGAAGTTTAAAAAGGTTTCCTAGTGCCTCTTATGTAATTTTCCAAAAGTTCACTTGAAATCTTAACTCGCGTGGACGGAAGTTTTTGCGAAAGACATGGCGGTAAGAAGAGAATGAAAATTACAAGTAGTGTTAGAATAATTATACGTCCAAAAACCACATGTCCTACTTTGGAAGAAGACATATATATATATATATATATATATATATATATATATATATATAT